>APFE030334042.1:13499-41363 GCA_000404065.3 Pinus taeda | reverse complement strand
GGAATTTTATGCAAAGAAAAGCTTATTTCATGTGGAGAAAAGTTCACGCACTTTCATGATTGGTTCATGGTATTAGTCCAACAGTTTTTGATCCTATGGTTTTGGCCCGTGGTATTGGTCCATGATTTGAGGAAGAGCTTGCCTATATAAAGCAAATGAGATCATTTGGCTTGGGTATGTTTTTGGGTTGAATATCTTAAGATCTGAAATATTTGGGTTATTGTTTCAAAAAGCTTGATCTATATGAAAGTGAAGTGGAAAGCGAATCTGTGAAGGGTGATCTCTCGAGCATTTGATCAGATCTGGGCATCCGTCTAACTGTAGCACACTGGTGATCTGCAAATTCGGCCCTAATCTGAGGTACGCAGGTGTTTAATGGTGTCTCTGCGTGGGTACGCAGAGCAGAAGAAGGCGAGCTGCATGGGTACGCAGAGCAGAAGAAGGTTGACTGCGTGGGTACGCAGAGCAGAAGAAGGTTGACTGCGTGGGTACGCATAGCAGAAACAGGTGAACTGCGTGGGTACGCAGGGCAGCAGTGGTTCAGGTGCGTACGCACAATAAACGTACGTGGCGCGATAGTCTTTTTGGGTGCGTGCCTACTGTGGCAGTACGCGGCGCGATAGTGCATTTGGGTGCGTACTGTACGCAGCGCAGTAGAAGAAGCAGTGCGTGGTCACACAGTGCAGCAGAAGGAACTCTGCGGGTATACGCAGAGGAAGCAGAGGGTGAAGTGCGTAGCGACACAGGCCAAAGAAAGGAAAGTTGCGTATCTGTCTCATGACTATCTGTTGACTGAATTTTTGTTTCTGTTGATAAGGTGTTCTGGGTTTAGTTCTGTGTTGTTGATCTGGTTACTGTTGTTGACTGTGAAATCTACATGTACTTGATGATCATTTGGATCCAGTTTGAAAATTTATGAAAAGTGTTCCTTGAAAAGAAGTAGGGGGTTGTATCTCCCTTCCAGGAGAGACTGGAAAACGAGAGAGAGTTGTAGCTCTCTGCAGGTTGCAGCTTACGTACTAGTAAAGGACTGTACCAGTACAAGACCATTGTAAAAGGAGTTTCTAATTTGAAAGAAGATAGAGACACATTGCAGCAGGTGGTTTTCACCCACATTGGGTTTCCACCTTATATCTGGTGTTCTTTGATGTGACTGTCTGTTTTTCTTGTTCATGCTCATTATTTTATGGTACTGATATGAAAAAATAATTCAAAGTGTAAATGAGGAAGATTTGGTAAAAGAACTAGATAATACTAATTCACCCCCCCCTCTCAGTATTATTTTCAACAAATAGGTGGCCAACTCCTATATGCTTCTTTATAGTTTCAATAGTACAAATGAACTGGCAATGTTGTTTTCTCAAAACCTATATTTCGAATAAGGACAAAATGTGATTTGGCATCCTCTCCCCAACCCCCTCCCCCTCCTCTTATTTGGCACATCCAACATATCATTGGATATGTACGCTCTTAAGCACAATGAATGAGACAAAAATATTTATGTCATTCAACAAAGCATTCACATTTCATAATGAGAAAGTGGGAGATGGAAAACATCTTTGATGACTAATAGGGAATATACTGTTGCATTGTCTAGAATTAAATATGTTGGCAAGAATACTTATAACAATGATCCATATACATTAGAAAATGAGGTAGAATGTGATTGTTGACTTCATGTTTATATTTTATGCCAATAATCAAATTTAGTAAATTCCTCTAATTAAATAATTATTGTGAATTTAGCCCGAGTTTACTACTTTTAGTTCTATGTTTATGTTTCATGCATCAATTAGGTGTAAGGAAAAACTTATTTATGATTTGGAAATGTTTCATAAAGTAGTTAAATGATATTTAAGACTTTACCTTTATACATGGTTTACTTTCGCACGTGAATTAACAAGTATTTGGCTTCACACATTACTAAAGCGTCACAGACATTAGGTGCCACTCCATCCAAAAGTTGAATGCTTTTCTTTCACTAGAAAAAATAGTCTCCTTTCAAGGATTTGAACCAAGAACCAAGAATTATTCTCTTTGACATATTGTAAGCCTCAAAATCATAAAGATCAAATATTTATGGTGTGCCATTATATGTATGTTGGAGTAAGAGAGTGTCTATTAAGATTACAAAATTGATAAATATTAACTAGCAATGTTTATTATTTTACATAAAATGTTATAGGATGGGATAAAAGAGAGGCTTAGATATGCATTCCAATTGATGGTTCCTGTTTGAGAATGATTGCTTATGTAGAAAGATATATTCATGGTTCAGGCTTACACACCATATACTCAAAGAAGAAAAGGAATCGAAAGTTTGGAAATGGAGAAGTAGCTTTGAGAAACAATAAGTGTATGCAGTGGTAATATATCTGATCTGAAAATATATGAGAAATATAAATATACCCAAGAAATAACAAGATCTGAATATAGAAATGCTTCACTTTATTAATCAAAACCCCTAAGGTAGGGTGACACCATACATTCACTCCTTAAGGAAGGAGAACACTCCACAAGCCATATGCTTGTTCATACAATATTCCTTGACATCTCAATGGGGGAGTCTCTAGCCTCTATATATGATCCATACATACAATACGATGGGCCATTACCATGGTGCCCTCAATACCATCTATCTAATACAATGGGCTTAATACATTATTTCTAACTACTTGTGGTCCCTTACATGATACGATTTAACCACTTTATTTATTACTATGGCCCATTCCCATTATTATATTATTCCCTTGGGTACCTCCCTCTATACCCCATATTATCCCCCCTAGGTATACTACATTCCACCCCTCTTAATCATGTTTCATCCCCGAAACATAAGAAGAACACAAATAATAAGATCTACTCAAAAGAGTAGTCCACTAGTACCATGCACGTGCATCTAGCCATCCAAGAGAAAGGTGAACCCTTGATCTAGCTGGTGCCTTGCTCGCTTGAGATAGAAGTTGACCCTGGCGGCTCTTCTGTGTTGGTGCATTGTGGGTGGATCTTCACCCCTCTCTATCTTCCATGTGGGGGTTGTTGTCCTTGTTGCTGATTCATTTCCATCTTGGAGGTTGTGTTATTTCTGGGTGATGTGGGTGGTGATATGTTAGAGTTGTAACCAATGGTGTATCTTGCTGTAATTCACCACCTAATTGAGCCTGATTGGTATCTGGTACATGCTGTCGCACCTATTGTTGTTTATTATCTTCTAGTATTACTTCAACCATAAATTCATCATCTGATGTGTCAGTCCCTGTAACATCTTCTGCTTCAGCCTCCTTGGACTCTACCTGTTTATTGATGGAAATATCTTGTAATGTAATTTCCTTATTTTCATACCAAAGCTTCAGGAATTTCTTCTGCACATTAATATTGATAGTACCAACAGATTCCATCCAAGGGTATCCCAAAACAACATCCACATTAGCCATATCTGAAGCATAACAATTAGAATGTGATACATACTTGTACATAAAAATCTTCAAATATTTATAAACTTGCACCTCCTCATTATTAACCTATGTGTGCTCCATTTTTTTGGCTGGGACTTGCAATCTTTTATCCAAATGAACATTAATAAAATTATACTTGCAACTAGGATTTATAGACACAATTATCTTCTCTTTCTGAATACATCCATGAACCTATAATAAGGAGATACCATCAAAAGAATTAGATCCTTTTCAGCTTGTGCATCGAGGAGGTCTGGTGGGAACTAGGGTTTGAAGATCACAGTTTCTACAGCAACCGAAGTATTAAATCTGGAGAAGAACAGGTCCATAGTGGCAGATCTTCACAGAAGGGGTAAAACTCTGACCTGACAGATGGAAAACGCGGGGTCCATTGGGACCCCATCACACAAACAGATAATGATGAACAAGAAGACAGCAAAAGATGGGGTGCAGATAGCAGGGTATGAGAATTCAGATCAGGAGAATCCATCCAACAAGGGGAAGAGGAGTAATGAAGGTAAAAATACCAAAAACCTAAAGGAGAATGATGAAAGCAAAAGTACAGAGTACAAAGATAGCAAGAATCCCTCCCAAGGACAATTTTCTCAAGGAAACAAACAGGAGAAGGAATAGGCAGGGGCAGAGGAAGAGGTTCTAAATCAAGATAAAGAGGAACAGGGGGGAACAACATCAGCACCCAATGGAAAAACAAAACCAAGGTCTGTGCAAGCCCAAAGCCAAAAAAACCCTAAGGGTTGTGATTTCTGATCTGGAAATTCAATCATGCTGGGATCACATGGTTGAACATGCAGTGATTTGTAGGTTCATGGGATTCTGGCCAACAGAGCGAGCACTGTGCCAATGGATAAAGCAACAATGGAAACCCAGAGGTGATGTAAGGCTGCACTTAGGAGCCAAGGGTTTCTTTACTGTTGTTCTCTCCAATCTAGAAGACAAGGATCGGATATTTGATGGAGGGCCATATTTCTTTCCCTCCGCAGGTCTTTACATAAGGCCATAGAAACCCAACTTCATACCAGAAAAGGAAACCTTCAAGTAGGTACCAGTTTGGATACACCTTTTTTCTCTTCCAATTGATTATTGGGGACATGCAGCTCTGGAGCAGATAGGTAACAAGCTAGGGACCTTCATCAATGCCTCAGAAGTGACATTACAAAAAAGGTATACCTCTTGTGCTAGAATCTGCATGGAGATGGATGTTTCGGGAGCATTTCATGAGGGCCTATGGCTCGAATACAAAGACGAGGATTATTTACAAGCCATAGACTATGAGAAAATCCCGTTCAGTTGCAGAAAATGTCATGAGCATGGTCATTTAATCAGAGAATGCCCACTGAACAAAGCAGTAAGGGAAAACAAGGAAAACAAAGGAGAGAATAACAAGGAAATATTCACAAGACCGAAAGCCAAACAAAGAGAAAATAAAAAATGCCAAACCAAGGCAAGTACTTCACATGGCAATATGCACAATGCATTTGAAGTATTAGAAACAGAAATGGAATCAGAGGACAACAATAAAGAACAAGAAACCACGAAATAAGCAGATCTACAGCAACACCAGAAATGAAAGAACCGAAGGCGAACCCTTTAAGTATCATCCATCAGGTTCAAGAAACAACAGAGGGGGTAGAAGAATATTCGAAGATGTTCACCAATGAAATAAAGCTCGAAGATATGGAGTTAAGCGACATACTAGAACAAGAAGGTATGGATCTACCAAACATGGTTGAGAACTGGAAAAAGAAGGGAATGGAACATATATCGGAAGAGGAGGTAAAGAGAATCAATGACATATTCATAGCACGGCAATGGGCAGAGGTGGAGCTGCAAAGTAAGTGCTTCGGAAAAGCTAAGGGGCTAGGGGTTCGCACACAGGGATTGCATCAAACCTCCATCAACTCCAAGCACCGGAAAAAGAGAGGAAGAAGGACTAACAATGAGGCATTACAAGAACTGGGACAAATGCTCTTAAAGTCAGGTAAGATGAAAGCCCCTGAGGCTTTTTCACTAACCTCCTAAACTTTATTTAAAATGAAAGTTCTTTCTTGGAATGCTAGAGGGCTAAATAGCCAAACAAAACAATGTCTATTAAAGAAGAAGGTCCAAAAGGAACAACCAGACATAGTGCTTGTGCAGGAAACTAAGTGCTCAAGCAATATGGTAGTCAATATCAACAAAAAACTAGGTAAACGCATGGAATACTTGGAGACAGCAAGCAATGGATGGGAGGGAGGCTTGGTCATTTTGTGGAATCCACAGGTAATCCAGCTCCTTTCCTCTGAGGCAACCAGATCCTACATAGCTATAGAAGTCCAAGTAGTAGGGAACTCAGAGACTTATCTTTGCACCAATGTCTATGGCCCCCAGAAACTAGAGGCGAAACTTCTATTTCTAAGAACATTATTCAACCTGAAGCTAAGATACCCTCAAGCAAAGGCAATCTTTGGAGGTGATTTCAACATGATCACTTCGCTCACGGAAAAGAGAGGAGGTATTAGGAAACTCAACAAAGACTTTGAAGCTTTCCTAGACTTCATTAGATCGGCCAATCTGGTGGATGTTTTCCCCAAGAGTGGTGCTTTCACGTGGAACAACAAAAGGGGAGGTGAAAGGAAAATAGCCTCTCATCAGGATAGATTTTTAGTGACAGAAAGCATTCTTCTGGTAGGAATTATTGTTGAATCGGACATTCTTCCTAGTGGAGGGTCAGACCACTGGCCCATCACAATGACTGCAGCAATCCAAGGCACTCCTAGAAATAAACCTTTCATATTCGAAAATTTCTGGCTCACTCATCCTGAGTTCATTCAGAAAATTGAACAATGGTGGAAAGAACCGTTGGGCATAAAAGGAACCAAAATGTATCTTCTATAGGCTAAGCTGAAACACATCAAAGCCAAAATCAAATTCTGGAATCATGAAGTCTTTGGGAATATATTCAAGGAAAAAAAGAAACTGGAGGAGCAAATGGAACATATTCATGAAGGATGGATTCAAGGTAACGTAGACCAAGACACTGTGGACAGGGAAAAGAAGCTCATGTAGGAATGGAAACTATGATGCCAATAGGAGGAAACACTTTGGAAGCAAAAGTCTCGAATCCAATGGCTTAAGGAAGGTGAATAGAACACAAAATTCTTCCATAGATCTGCCATTGACCACAGAGGGGCTAACAAAATTCTAAGCCTTAAAGATGAAGAAGGAGCCATTATATAGACACATCAAGAAATCTCCAACCTTCTTATAACCCACTTCAGTAGAATTTCTCAGGAACCTCAGATTGATAGAGAGGAGGCCATTGAGGAACTTATATCCTCCATCCCCAAGCTAATTACGGAGGAGCAAAAGATATCTTTAATTCAAGAAATTTCCCTGGAAGAGGTGGAAGAGGCCATAAAAGAGATGCCAAATGGTAAAGCACCTGGGCTTGATGGATTTACCATCGAATTTTACAAAGCTTGTTGGGAGATAGTCAAGACAGAAGTTTGGGAAGCAGTGGAGGATTCACGGTGCTCCTCTTCAATCCTCAAGTTCCTCAATTCTACCTTCCTTGCCCTTATTCCAAAGGAGGAGGAAGCTAACACACCCTCAGAGTTTCATCCAATTGCGCTATGCAATGTCCTGTACAAGATTATTTCCAAATTCATAGTCAATAGAATGAAACCCATACTTCCAGGTATCATTTCGGAAGAGCAATATGGCTATGTAGAGGGGAGACGGATTTTGGACAATATCTCACTAGCACAAGAGATGATTCACACACTTCAAACGCAGAAGAAAGCAGGTATGATGATGCAACTAGACCTGTCAAAGGCGTATGATAAGGTACACTGGCACTATCTGGAAACTATTTTGGAATCCTTTGGTTTTTCTAAGTAATGGATAATCTGGATCCTAACTTTGGTCAAATCCACAATATTTTCAATACTGGTTAATGGAGCCCCAATTACCCAGTTCTCTCCTTCACGTGGTTTGAGGCAGGGTGATCGCTTATCCCCCTTCCTTTTCGTGATTTTGATGGAAGGTTTAAGTAGACTAATCAGAAAGGCGAAAGAGGAAGGAGTCATTGAAGGACTTCAACCCTTGCCCTCAAATCCAACAACTACTCATCAATAGTTTGTAGATGATACAATGCTGCATACACTCCCTCAGTTAAAGAAGCTTTAGGATACAAGAGCATTCTCAATCTCTTCAGCAAAGCGTTAGGTATGGAGCTAAATCTCTCCAAATCCTCTATCTTGTTTTTTAATACGCACCTAGTTGTTCAAAAAAATCTCTCTACCATCCTAGGCTTCAAAAGTAACCTCCCCTTGAGTTACCTCAAAGTTCCGCTAATGGACAAGCCCTGGCAAAAATTGCACTGGGAAAAGCTTTTAGCTAGCCTGGAAAAAATATGTCATCATTGGACACACAGAGCCCGTAACTTCATAGGGAGACTGGTCCTAACCAAAGCAGTCCTCCAGGATATTCCACAACACATGTTTTCCATTCTTCCAGCTCCCAAGGGAGTTGTGCAGAAGATAAGGGTCATCCAAAGGGATTTTCTCTGGTCGGGTAATTCAAAGAAGAAGAAATGGTCGCTAATGGCATGGAATAATATTTGCAAACCCAAACATCTGGGAGGGCTGAACCTACAAGACCCATTCATGGTTAACCGTGCCTATGGAGCAAAATTATGGTGGAGGTGGCTAAAGGATCCCAAATTACCATGGGCCAAATATTGGAAAGAGAAGTACGCTCAAAATTACAGACTGCAGAACTTCATCCGAATGCAAGAAACTACAAAAGGCTCCCCAATTTGGAACCTGGTGAGAACCAACTGGCATATAATTCAGGAGCAAATGTTTTGGGAAATTCGAGACAGAAAGACAGCCCTTTTCTGGGAAGATGCATGGCAACAACTCCCTAAGCTAGAAAGCCCTGAATTCTTAGATATCCAAAGAAGAAACCAAGAGCTAGGAAGAACCACAGTGAATCAATACTGGAAGCCTAACGAAAAGGACCAGGCATGGAGAACATGGATATTTAATGAGACAAAACCTCTGGGAGAAGAAAACAATAGTTTAAAGGACCTGCGAACACAGCTGGCCAAGAGAAGGATAAGGAAAGCAGGGGATAGTGACCAATTACGCTGGGGAAAGCTTGAAGGGGGCAAATTCACACTTAAATAAGCAAGAACACATATAGAAGGAACTGAGCATGAAGAAAAAGTCAAGTGGCACAGCAAAGTATGGGACGCCCAACTATGGCCGAAGATTAAAACGTTCCTCTGGCTCCTGATGCACAAAAGAACGCTTACATGGGAGAATCTCTGGAAAAAAGGATTCATAGGTCCTTCTTGCTGCCCCATATGTGGAATTGAGGAGGAAACCATGAATCACCTCCTCAATACCTATGAATGGGTAGACGACATATGGAATTGGGTGGAAACCATTCTTAAAAGGACGGATAGGGTAAGGAATTCAATTTAAGAAACAATAGAGAATTGGAGAGGTAATTTCTCCAATACCCAATTAGTTAATACAATATGGAAACTTATACCAGGGTTTATAGCATGGAAAATTTGGAAAGAAAGAAATAGGCAAGTATTCCTAAATGAAACAAGAGGCATAAATTACACAAAAAACACAATTCTTCAAAATATCAAGCAAACAGTTCTCTCCAAAGGGAGAATGGAACAGGACAAGAACATCTCTATTTTGGACTTACAGATTCTGAAATCTTTTAACATTAACATGGGAACCTTCACATCCTATTCGAATCGTCGACAGTAACCAAACACCAATGTGAATACCTGGATTCCTCCGCCGACAGGCTTCCTCAAACTCAATTTTGACGGAGCCTCCAGGGGAAATACGGGACCTGCAGGCATTGGAGGTGTTCTCAAGGACAGCAAAGGTGAAATTCAACATATTTATAGTCAATCGTTGGGTCAAGGGACTAATAACGAAATGGAATTTGTAGTGCTTGAGCAAGGTTTGAGAATTCTCAGAAGACTAAAAGCTAGAGGCACCGTGGTGGAAGGGGACTCTCAACTAGCGGTCACAGCATCAAGAAGAATGTATACAGGAGCTAAACCAAGTAAATTCACATAGCACTAGAGGCTTGCCAAGGTAACATAACTCATCGCAGAACATCTATCATGCCTAGATGGATTAATCCTTCATGCATTCAGACGTAAGGCAAATGCAGTGGCAGATTATTTTGCAAATTACGGAATCGATAATCCCTCAGCCCACTTGGACACCTGTTGGCAGGAGATCACATGCACAGAGCTGAGGAACAGGTGCACTCTTCTTTCGAGGCAGGACATTATTTAACGAAAGAAGTGGAAAAGGGGTACGAAAAATTTCCCCATATGAGGAGAATGAATTCGCCCAATCGAAGGGACATAAGGATAAGTGGATGGCAAGCTCATGGATAATTCCTCCATCAGTTAGAACTAGTTTAACTGAATTTAACTTAGTTAAACTAAATTAAATAATTACAACTGAAAATAAACTCAACCAAGGCTCCTAGAAAATAGGAGACACTCTACATGACTCTAGTTAGACTCCCATCTCAAATTAACTAAGTGAAATAAGTCAAATTAACTTATCTAACTATTACAAGTTGTCATGAGATGTGGAATTACAATTTAATTCCTAATTTAATTCAAGGACAAAATTGAATTAGTAATTTCTTGTTGCATTTTCAATAAGGATTCCATGTAAGCCCCCATTATTCATGGAAAATGGGCTAGACACATGATAATGATGAAGAATACTTTAGAATATTCAATATTGTAACTCGTGTTAAGAGTTTCAGGATTCAAACAAGGATTCAAACTTAATCACTATTGGGTATTGGGTTATGTTATAACCAGGCCACTAGGAGGAAAAGGGGTTCCATTCTGTTTGAGTGCATTTTCTTTCATATATGAGAAGATTAGTTGTGTGTGTGTGTGTGTGTGTGTGAGAGAGAGAGAGAGAGAGAGAGAAAGAAAGGGTTTTCTTTCTGTAGTATCTCATGAGCCACAGATCTTACTTCTTTTTACATGCCTCCATTTCCAATCAAACAAAGAGAGAGTATGCCAACCTCACCTCCAATTGGGTTTTCTCCCAAGAAGGTTTCCTAGATTATACCTTGTGTTCTTATGGTTGCGAGTGATTTTATTTGTGTATATTCTCTATTTTCCACGTTTTAGATAATGCATACATGAAAACAATAACTTATTGAATCCAAAAGTCCAAGGAAAATAACCTTCATATTTTAGATTCCTGATTTTTAAGTATAATTTTATTAGATATATTATGAAAATTTTTCCAGTGGAATATCCATGGTAGTTTATAGATCATGTAATTTTTCATTCTATTCTCTCCACCTGTTCACATTTACGTCTGCACTACATTTTTTTCAAAAAGAGAGCCATCTTGACCTCTTTTCAACTTTGCATATTGGTTAATAGAAGGAATACGTTTGTTACATATCTATATTGTATCCACTATGTATATTTATCAATTTAGATTATGTGTGTTTCCTATGATGTATCAATTGTGTGTGTCATGTAAGAACATTAATTATGTGTTACTTATGGTGCATCACTTAAGTGCATCGATGCATATGTTATGTTGGTCATCATTCATTGCTCATGTCCATCACTTATGAGTTGTTAGTTAATGTGTAACTTATATGTGATATCTAATATCGTGTACCATGGCTCAATTGTGCATTTCTTCTATGCAATTATGCTTAACCATGTCACCTATGGTAGGTATCTTACATGGCATGTTGACTATCTTACAAAGCATCCACCAAAATAAGAAACTTTGGCCACTAACTAAGGTTTTTGAATTCCATAAATTTAGGGTTTTCAAATAACATGAAAATATGTTTTTTCAAATTCAATTCAATATTCCCTCCACCTTCTCATATTTATGCAAGTACACTACATTTTCAAAAAAAGAGGCATCAATATCCTTTCAAATTTGGGGATTTGTTAATAGAGGGAAAAGGTTTCGTACATATCTTCTTGAATATATTACAACCATTATGTATATTTGTCAATTTATTTAACAGGTGAAATAGTAAAATGTGACAAAGATTTCTTTAACAGATGAAATAGAAGATAAAAACCTTAGTATGACTTCATATATTGTTTCATCATGTTCATATCCAAGCAAACAAAAAATGATTAAAATAATCTGTCTAGATGTCTCTAACAAAATATTTGAAGAATATGGTGGATAATAATCTGTTAATGAAGCAATGGAGGTAAAAAGCATGAAAGAACTATATATTTTCCCTTCAAGATTAATTCATGATACAATTGCCTCAAGAATTCTTCACTTGAAGGTATTACGTCATTAGGCATTATGAGATTTATCATTTTCAAAATAGATTTAGGGTCAATAAAGAACAACATATAACAAATTTTTGATATCATTTCCTAGTTTCTTGGAAGATACCTTTCAGAAAACCAGGTAACAAACTTGAGAAATGGGTGAGTCTAGGGTATGATAAAATGGACCAAGTAAGACTCACCCACTAATGAGATATGTTGTAATTCAATCTTGAGAATGTTGATATGCCTAGGCTCAAAGCTCATACATTCGCACTGAATTTCATGAATGTCGGCTTCTAAGTCAACCAAAGGAAACTCGTCAAAGATAACGAAGGTTTTGGGTGAGGTTTTAAATTTTTTTCCCTTCATTCCTACAATTTACAAATTGAAATGTAATCGAAAGATGGAAATAGCATTACCAATTAGAAACTTTGAGGCATTATTTTGAAATAGAAATAGGTGGCGAGCTCCTATATGCTTCTTTATAGTTTCAATAGTACAAATGAACTGGCAATGTTGTTTTCTCAAAACCCATATTTCGAAGAATGACAAAATGTGATTTGGCCTCCTCTCCCCAACCCCCTCCCCCTCCTCTTATTTGGCACATCCAACATATCATTGGATATGTACGCTCTTAAGCACAATGAATGAGACAAAAATATTTATGTCATTCAACAAAGCATTCACATTTCATAATGAGAAAGTGGGAGACGGAAAACATCTTTGATGACTAACAGGGAATTTACTGGTGCATTGTCTAGAATTAAATATGTTGGCGAGAATACTTATAACAATGATCCATAGACATTAGAAAATGAGGTAGAATGTGATTGTTGACTTGATGTTTATATTTTATGCCAATAATCAAATTTAGTAAATTCCTCTAATTAAATAATTATTGTGAATTTAGCCCGAGTTTACTACTTTTAGTTCTATGTTTATTTTTCATGCATCAATTAGGTGTAAGGAAAATCTTATTTATGATTTTGATATGTTTCATAAAGTAGCTAAATGATACTTAAGCCTTTACCTTTATACATGGTTTACTTTCGCACATGAATTAACAAGTATTTGGCTTCACACATTACTAGAGTGTCACAGACATTGGGTGCCACTCCATCCAAAAGTTGAATGCTTTTCTTTCACTAGAAAAAATAGTCTCCTTTCAAGGATTTGAACCAAGAACCAAGAATTATGCTCTTTGACGTATTGTAAGTCTCACAATCATAAAGATCAAATATTTATGGTATGCCATCATATGTATGTTGGAGTAAGAGAGTGTCTATTAAGATTACAAAATTGATAAATATTAACTTGCAATGTTTATTATTTTACATAAAATGTTATAGGATGGGATAAAAGAGAGGCTTAGATATGCATTCCAATTGATGGTTCCTGTTTGAGAATGACTGTTTATGCAGAAAGATATATTCATGGTTCAGGCTTACACACCATATACTCAAAGAAGAAAAGGAATCGAAAGTTTGGAAATGCAAAAGTAGCTTTGAGAAACAATAAGTGTACGCAGTGGTAATATATATAATCTGAAAATATATGAGAAATATAAATATACCCAAGAAATAACAAGATCTGAATATAGAAATGCTTCACTTTATTAATCAAAACCCTTAAGGTAGGGCAGCACCATACATTCATTCCTTAAGGAAGGAGAACATTCCACAAGCCATATGATTGTTCATACAATATTCCTTGACATCTCAATGGAGGAGTCTCTAGCCTCTATATATGATCCATACATACAATATGATGGGTCATTACCATGGTGCCCTCAATACCATCTATCTAATACAATGGGCTTATTACATTATTTCTAACTACTTGTGGTCCCTTACATGATACGGGTTAACCACTTTATTTATTACTATGGCCCACTCCCATTATTATATTATTCCCTTGGGTACCTCCCTCTATACCCCATACTATCCCCCCTAGGTATACTACATTCCACCTCTATTAATCATGTTTCATCCCCGAAACATAAGAAGAACACAAATAATAATATCTACTCAAAAGAGTAGTCCACTGGTACCATGCACGTGCATCTAGCCATCCAAGAGAAAGGTGAACCCTTGATCTAGCTGGTGCCTTGCTCGCTTGAGATAGAAGTTGACCCTGGCGGCTCTTCTGTGTTGGTGTATTGTGGGTGGATCTTCACCCCTCTCTATTTGTCATGTGGTGTTGTTGTCTTATTGTTGATTCATTTCCATCTTGGAGGTTGTGTTATTTTTGGGTGATGTGGGTGGTGATATGTTAGAGTTGTAACCAATGGTGTACCTTGTTGTAATTCACCACCTAATTGAGCCTGATTGGTATCTAGTACATGTTGTGGCGCCTATTGTTGTTCGTTATCTTCTAGTATTACTTCAAGCACAAATTCATCATCTGATGTGTCAGTCCCTGTAACATCTTCTGCTTCAGCCTCCTTGGACTCTACCTATTTATTGATGGAAATATCCTGTAATGTAATTTCCTTCTTTTCATACCAGAGCTTCAGGAATTTCTTCTGCACATTAATATTGATAGTACCAACAAATTCCATCCAAGGGTATCCCAAAACAACATCCACATTAGCCATATCTGAAGCATAACAATCAGAATGCAATACATACTTATACATAAAAATCTTCAAATCTTTATAGACTTGCACCTCCTCATTATTAACTTGTGTGTGCTCCATTTGTTTGGTTGGGACTTGCAATCTTTTAGCCAAATGAACATTAATAAAATTATAGTTGCAACTACGATTTATAGACACAATTATCTTCTCTTTGTGAATACATCCATGAACCTGTAATAAGGAGATATCATCAAAAAATAACCCCTTACATGTCTCATTCTTATTTTTTCTAGCATGAGACCATTTCTCTAAAAAGACTTTTTCAAATTCTTCATCTGAAAGTTTGTACAACTTCTTGTCGTCAAGGGAGCTCCACCATATGGCAGCTTCATCTTTCAAACCAAGCCATACGAAACTTTTCCACTATTTTGGATGGTTTTTCTTAAGATATTTTATGAATTCTTCAATAGTAGGACCATTTTCTTTCCCTGAAAAAAATGCTTGCTAGAAGCCATGAAGAGGGTTTTGAAAAAAATCACTTCTTGGCGAAAATTTGAAATCGCCACAATTCAATTAATATTGCTCAGAATCCCTATTATGACCTGTTTTCGGAAACGGAACAACCATTCTGCATCTTCCCATGTAATAGAAATCCTGATCTAGGCACTGGAATTTCAGATTCGCACTGCAATTGTCCCGCCGTTACAAAAAATTCTGAAAAAAGAGTTGATTTTAAATCAGCGCTATCTCCGTCATCTGGACTCTGATTTGACCCTTCTTTTTTTTGAAATTGGATATTTTTTCACAAATAATCCATATCTGCAATTATATTATGCAAAATTTGACCCATAATGTACATATCTGATCTGCAAACGCATCGCCCTGAAAAAATGTCTGCAACACAGCTAATTTTTAAATTAGTGATATCTCCCTCATCCGGACTCTGATTCGGCCGATTTTGTTTTTTCAAATTGGGTATTTTTTCGTAAAGAACCAAGATCTGCAATTAGATTCTACCAATTTTTCACCAAAATGTACATATATGATCTGCAAACTCATCACCCAAAAAAATCCAGCAAAAAAAAAAATCTCTGCTTTGCCCAAGAAAGTGCTCTGATACCACTTGTAATATATCTGATCTGAAAATATATGAGAAATATAAATATACCAAAGAAATAACAAGATATGAATATAGAAATGCTTCACTTTATTAATCAAAACCCTTAAGGTAGGGTAACACCATACATTCACTCCTTAAGGAAGGAGAACACTCCACAAGCCATATGCTTGTTCATACAATATTCCTTGACATCTCAATGGGGGAGTCTCTAGCCTCTATATATGATCCATACATACAATACCATGGTTCATTACCATGATTCCCTCAATACCATCTATCTAATACAATGGGCTTATTACATTATTGTTAACTACTTGTGGTCCTTTACATGATACGAGTTAACCACTTTATTTATTACTATGGCCCATTCCCATTATTATATTTGGGTACTTCCCTCTGTACCCCATATTAGCCCCTAGGTATACTACAGCAATTAGGTTGAATGTGTACAAAATAAAATATGTGCAGAAGAGGGTGCACGTGTAGGAGAATGGGTTTGTGGAGCAAGGAACACAAAATTTCTTTTGCAATGTTCTACACACATTCCCACTTCCACCCCTATGCACACGTTCCCCCCATGTGCACAGTTCTTCCAAAAATTCCATATCGAATAACATTGATTACATTAGTTTAATGGTTTTTTACATCCAATAAAATGGGTTTAGTATTCATTTCTTTTCTCCAGATGAAACACTTATTTTTGCATGTTTTTAGATGCATGAGTTCTATAATGAAATTTCTTACTAGGTAATTGTGTTATGTCATGTTTGCTTGCTCAATGTTATTTTTTTCATTGTGTTTTCCTTCTATCAAATTTCCAAATTTTCGAATCCAAATTGTAAAATAGTTTTCTTTTCTCATTTTGAGCTTCAAAACAAAATATAATATGAATATAAAGGTTCAAGGGAAAATTTGGATGGAAGGTGTATGTTCCATGTGTACTTTAGCTATTAATATTGTTTGTCATGTTTTGGATTTAAATTTTGATTAATTTCTTGCTACTATGGCTATGGTGTTTGTTGTGTATCATTATATTAATTTATCAAGTGTGTGCGAAAGAAGTGCTCTATGGGCTAGAAGTGTGCAAAAGAAGTGTGTGGATGGGGGAAAATGTGTACAAAGGCATGGAAGTCAAGTTGTGTGTGAAACACTGTGGAATTTTTTTGTCTTTCTTGCTCCACACACATGTTCTCCCGCACATGCCCCCCTCTTTTGCACATTCTTTATTCCACACAAATCTCTAACTCCATAAACCTGTTGTTCTACAAAGCTACTTGTGTGCTTTTGGTATCTTCATTGTTTAAGCATCTAGTACATAATCTTGACCCATGAATATCTCATTTTTCATAGGCATGCATTCTCTAATGGGAACTGTCAATTTGAATGCCTCTCTGAGGCACTCCTATATCCCATCTAATGATTTATTTAAAGCAATAAATATGGTAAGTTAATGTGTACTAATTTTGTAATCTTAATGGACATTCTTTTGCACCAAAAAAAAATATAATGACATAGCTTAGATATTTGATCTTTAATCTTATGAGGCTTACAATATGTGGGAGTGCATACTTCTTGGTTTTTCATTCAAATATTTGAAAGAAAATTGTTTTTTCTAGTGAAAGAAAAGCATTCAATTTTTGGTCGGAGTAGGGACCAATATCTGTTACACTACAAAAATATAAAAATCTTGTCAAAATCTTGTCGAAAATATCACAAGATAATACTTTATTTAAAATACAATTATCTCTTTGGAATTTATATTCTTGGTAGTTCGAATTTCCATCTTTTATTCCAACAGTTCCTATTACGCTTCTCATGAATTGCTGAGAGCATATGCCCAATGTCAACAAGACATGGAGGGGGGTTGGTAATTGTAGTTCTGCCACCTCTAAAGAACTCTACGATCTGACAAGTATTAGCCAAATGGATACCCATTTCCATAATACTCGCCCAAATAGCATTGGATTGACTTTATCTTTTCATTTAATGGCCAATTAAACCTTCACAACATGTAATATTTCCAATTCCTTACAGTAGTACATTGATAGTAGGACATCAATTTTACATATTTAATTTGTGTTGTATGCAATAAATTCATATTATGCATTAATTTCTTCCAACATATAAAATGTTCTAACTCCTTCATGCTTCAGCAATATTATGAAAGTAGTTAAATGATACTTACCCTTTTACTTATGCACATGCTTTATGTCCACACATATTATTTTTGTATATATTTTTCCTTCGCAGATCCCTTGCTTCCACACACTCTCTAACTATGTACATCCTTCTACCACGCAACATCTTTCCATACAAATTTCCACTTCTGCACTATTTTTTGGACATTGGATAAACCAATGCTCCCCATGTGTTTCATGACATGGACTAACTACCTCTCATGGATCCTTATCTTTGGCAATTCGATTGTTGACTAACACCTACATGTTTTTGTCTAACGACAATTTTCATTTCCAACAAGTGGTGTCAAAGCCAAAGGTCTCGAGTTTGAAACACCCCTGACATGTGCTTTGGGGGGGGGGATTATTAGACATTGAATAAACCAACGCTCCTCATGTTTTTTATGTCATGTACTAACCATCTCTCATAGACCCTTATCTATGGTTATTTGATCATTGACTAACACCTGCGGGTTTTGGTCTGGCGGAAATCATGATTTCCAACACTATTATATATTATTATATTATTATATACATACATACATTAATAAATACATGTTAGGTCCCTATAATACTAATGTAGCCCCCATATTGTTGTTGTTGTGCCCCATAGAATCCCACTATTGTTATTGTTTTTCCCTTACATTATTACTGTTATGTAGGCTCTAATTATATTGTGACCCTTCAGACTCCTATATATACCAAGGAGGTCTTATCATTTGTATCATCCAAGAATTGTTCATTTATGTAATGTAAGTGAGGTTTCCCCCTCAAAGAAGCTAATTTTCAAGTATTTGATCTATCTTTTCTTTTGTTTTGTGATATGGTTGCATAACATTTGGTATTAGAGCTTTTGATTCTAGGGTTTCACTGCATCAAATAGGCCATCTTGGAATTTTTGCTATAAATATTTTTCTGTGAGGTTTCAAAAGATGAAATTTCGACCATGTGGAACATAAATCTTAGTGAAATTCATGTAAAAAATTCAAATCTTGGTTCACTATATTTTTGGAGATATGGTCTAAAGAAGTTATGGTTTTTGCAGGCTCCGGAATTCAGTCTCAAACAGGTGACCTAGGGAAAATTGTCATAACTTTCTCTATGAGAATTGGATTTAAATTCTGTAAAATGTGAATAAAATTACACAGACTTTGTTTTTTCTTGTATCATTTTCAGGGCCGAAGTTTGAAATTGTGACACGGAGAATTTCGTACAAGTTCACTCTATTGAACTAGTCCATAACCAAGTCATTGTGGGATATTGGCCATAAATTTACCTGTGCCATTGGAAATAAGACTCATAGGAATACAACAAGATGAAATTTCAAACCTTGGAGAGCCGAAATTACAGAGATACAACAGTTTCAATATTGAGCTCCTAAAAAGCAAGAAAGGTGTGTATTTTTTAAAATTTTGCATAACTTTTCTTTGAAAAATAAGTTTGAAGTGATTCAAATGGAATAGCAAAGCATAGATATCATTTTTTTATTCCAAAAAGCCTCAAAATAAAAATAAAAAAAATGGACATACCTAGTAAGCAACCATAAAGCTCTACTATGACGCATGAAGAAGATGAAGAAATGCAACATCATATATCAAAATTATGAGACTACGTGCAACAAATTTCACTCTCGCAAAGAGTAACCAAAAATTAAATGGAAGCTAAGATGGATGGTTTGAATAATGGTTTAAAAAAATACATGGAAGATTTGAAGGATGACATGGAAGCTAAGATGGATAGTTTGAATAATGGTTTAAAAGCAAACATGGAAGGTTTGAAGGAAGGCTTGCCAAAGTTGTTACAAGAAATTCTTCCTAGTGGTGACAAGGTACTCCATGAAAATAAAGATGAGGACAAAAGGAATATGAAATATGATTTTAGAGACTCCAACATTGGGTTTAAGACCCACCACATTCCAAAGATCGATCTGAGGAAGTTTGATGGAAAGGATCCAGTAACATGGATATTACAGATGGATCAATACTTTGATCTACATGATCTGAAATACACACAAAAGGTATGCATTTCATATATATATTTAGACCTAATCAATTTGTATGATATTGATGGAATTTTTCCCGTAAATCACTTGAACTTGTTCAATTTTTACAGAATAATTGATAACACATTATGAGGATACAAAGAGAAATACCTTCTTTAGCCGATTGATAAATATAAAACAAAAGGGTTCAATGGCGGAGCACACTGAGGACTTCTAAAGATTGAATATAAAGGTAAATTATATTACAAAGGATCATAGGATTGATGTCTTCATAGGGACTTTAAAGGGTAACATCCAACATAAGGTTTTCCTTTGGGAATCTAGTTCATTGGAGAAGGCATTCAAGGTGGCAAGAAAAGTTTAAAGAAAAATTATGACAACAAGGAAGTCTACCACTCACAACTATAAATATGGAAGCGTTGTTACTCCTAGCCTCCCAGAATCTACAAGGTTGACACCACAACAACTGGACAAAAAAAGAGCTAAATGGCTTTGTTACAGTGATAGAAACTACAGTAAGGGTCATAAGTGTGCTAAGAAGCAATTTTTTTATTTAGATTGTGAAGAGGAGGAAGAAAAGGAAAAAGAAACATCAAAAGACGATGATATACACCAAGAACCAACCCCAGGGAAAGAATAAATGAATCCAACCATATCGTGTAATGCATTGGTATGAATTACCACCCCTTAAACTCTCAAGATATAAGGAAATATCAAAAAAAAAAAGGTAATAGTGTTGATTGATTTTGGTAGTACCCGTAATTTTATTCATTGTAAGATAGTTAAGGAATTGAATTTCTTTCTATATCCAACATCATAGTGTCAAGTGATCATTGCAAATGGAGGAACAATAAATTTCTCAAGGAAGCGCCATAATATCAATCTAACCATGGGGTAATATGTATTGAATAGTACAATTATTTCCATTCCAATAGGTGGTGTTGATGTTGTATTAGGAGTCCAATGGTTACAATATTTGGGGACAATAAATTTTAATTTTCCATAACTTTTCTTGAATTTTTCTTGGGAAGGAAAGGAAATTGAGTTAATGGGCATCATAGGGAAACAAGGGAAGATAATAATCTCTAATAATTGGACAATTAAGCTCACTATATGTTCAAACATCGAAACCATATGTTTCTCCATATCCCCAAAGAATCTTGGACAATAATTCCAAGGTATTTGAGACTCCCAAAGGACTTCCACCTATTCCTGATCATGATCATGTTATTCACTTGATTCTAGGAAGCGTTCCTCCAAAAATAAAACCTTACAAATATCCCTATGCCCAAAAGAGTGAAATTAAGCGTATGGTTGCATAAATGTTAGAGGAATGTATAATTCAACCTAGCCAAATTTCTTTCTCTACTCTATTAATATTGGTACACAAGAAGGATGGATCATGGTGTATGTGTCCAAATTATAGGGAGCTAAACAAGCTCACTATTAAAGATAAATTTCCCATTCATGTCATTGATGAATTGTTGGATTAATTACATGGAGAAATTTACATCACCAAGCTAGATCTTCGTTTAGGATATCATCAAATCACAATGAAGACTGAAGACATTCCAAAAACATCATTCATAACTCTTGAAGGTCATTATGAATTTTTGGTCGTGTCTTTTGGCCTTACTAATGCACCTTCCACATTTCAAGATTTGATGAATTCCATTTTCAAACCTTTCCTTAGAAAAATTTTGTTAGTATTTTTTATGATGTACTAATCTACAACAAGTATTGGAATGATCATGGTCAACATGTTGACAAGGTAATCAAACTATTGGAGGAGAAACAATTGTATGCAAAACCATCAAAATGTTTTTTTGATGTATAAGAGGTGGACTATTTGGGTCATATTGTATCTCATGAGGGTGTTGAGGTAGATCCTAACAAAATTAAAGTCATCAAGGAATGGAAAATCCCCACAACCCTAAAGAATCTTCGAGGATTTCTCAGGTTGACAAGGTATTATCACAAGTTTGTTAAGAATTGTGGGAAAATAACAACACCTCTAACAACATTACTGAAGAAATATGCTTTTTTGGAATCCAAAAACAACTAAGTCCTTTGAACATCTTAAAGAGGAAATGCGCTAAGCTTTCGTTTCAGCTACTCCAGGCTTCACAATTTTTTTTATTATGGAACGTGGTGCATTAGGAATTGGAATTGGTGTTGTTTTAATGCAAGAAAGAATACCCATTTCTTTTGGAATTCATCCAAGGAAGGGAAAGTATTTACACAAACCTATTTATGAAAAGGATATGTCGGCAATACTACATGCCCCGAAGCAATGGATCCCTTACCTAATGGGAAGACACTTCAAGGTAAAAGCGGATCATGATAGTCTTAAATACTCTTTGAAACAAATATTATCTTCATAAGAGAAACAAAAATAGGTCACTAAGATGTTGGATTATGATTTTGAAAACATCTACAAATAAAGGAAGAAAAATGTTGTTGCAGATGCACTCTCAAGAAGGGATTAGTTTGTGAAAGCATTGCTCTATGCCATTTCTATTATCCAACCTGAATGGATAACTAAATCAAGGGAGTAATGGAGAATGATAAAAAGGTGTGGACACTCATTCAAAATTTGCAACAAGTGTTGGACATTGGATAAACCAACTCTCCCCATGTGTTTCGTGACATGGACCAATCGCCTCTTGTGGATCCTTATCTCTGGCGATGCGATTGTTGACTAACACCTGTGGATTTTGGTCTAAAGACAATCGTGATTCCCAACAAGTGGTATAAAAGAATAGATCATGAGTTTGATACACACCCGAATTGCGTTGTGGGGAGATTGTTGGACTTTGGATAAACCAATGCTCCCCGTGTGTTTTGTGACATGGACTAACCGCCTCTCATGGATCCTTATCTCTAACAATATGATCATTGAATAACACCTGTGGGTTTTGGTCTAATGACAATCGTGATTCCCAATAACAAGATCCCAGTACGCCAGAGAAATTTATATGGAAAAATGAATCATTATGGTACAAACATCACTTATATCTATGTAATAATTCCCAACTCAAGCAAAAGATACTTTTATAATTGTGTGCCTCTCCTTTAGGAGGGCACTCAAGATTTTTAAAAAATTACCATAGGCTCAAGAAGGAATTTTTCAGGATGGCCTTAAATATGATATTCAGACGTTTGTGGCAGAATGTTTGGTTTGCCAACAAAATAAAGTTAAGGCAATTAATACCTTAGTTTTGTTACAACCTTTATCCATTCTAAGTCAGCATTGGGAGGTCTTAATTCATTTTATCACAGGTTTACCAAAGTCCAAAGGAAAGAGTGTAATCATGGTGGTAGTTGATATATTTACCAAGTACGTACACTTTTGTGCATTATCTCATCCTTTTAAAGCCAGTATAGTTTCTATTGCATTTATGCAAACAATTCAAAACCTACATGGAAACCCAAAGATTATTGTAAGTGACAAAGATCCCATTTTCACTAGAAATTTTTGGACGAAATGATTTTCTTGTCTTGGTACTCAATTAGTCCATAGCTCATCTTATCATCCTCAATCTGATGGGAAAACTGAGATAGTGAATAAATTTTATGAAGGATATCTTTGTTTCTTTGTATCTAAAGAAAAAACACAATGGGTCAAGTGGTTACCTCTAGCTGAATGGTTGTATAACACTTCCATACTATAGCAAAAATGACCCCATTTATGGCACTTTATGGATATCATCTACCGTCTATCACATCATCTTTAAGAGAAAATTCTAAGGTTCAAGCAATGGAAGATCACATCGAGCATCAACAAGAATTTCTCCAACTCTTAAAGGATAACCTCACGCTGGTGCATAATCAAATGAAACAACAGGCATATTAGCATTGTCGTTAAATAATGTTTGACGTAGGTGACTGAGTATTTTTACGGATACAACCATACAAACAAATGTCCCTCAATCAAGCTAAGAACGATAATAAATTATCACCCAAGTACTCTGGTCCTTACAAGGTGTTGCAAAATATTGGTACCATGGCATACAAATTGGAGTTACCTGCATCTTCTCGATTACACCGAGTTTTTCATGTTTCATGCTTAAAGAAGGTTATCGATGACAAGCTCCCATTTCAAACAATATTTCTAGAATTTGACGAGGAAGGAAAAGTCATATTGGAGTCTGAAGAAGTCACATAAAAAAGAACCCTACAGCTACGAAATTGATCAATTTCTGATCTGAAAATGGGGCACTAAAGGCTTCTTGTCTCTTACAAGAACCTCTCCCACTTCCAAAGCTTAAATATTCCCAAGATCTAGTGATTAACCAAATGCGGAATTAATAATGCTTGAAAATAGGTGTATGCTTATGTTTGTTTTAAAACTGGTTATGTGCTTTAAGTTCACTTGCTTATGCTGATATAGAATACAGATGACAGTAAGTAAAGAAGCAAATAAGAAAGAAATGCAATGCAGAAATAAGCAATAACACACAACAGCAATATTAATTTTGAGTTCACCCAAAACTCTTGGGTTACGTCTCCTTGAGCTCTAGTCAACTCAACTAGGCTCTCTAGGATTATGGCAAAGTCCTTTTACAAGCTCCATGCTCAACTCCACTATATTACACATAAATAATGGGCTTAGAACAACATCTCATCCCTAGCTCTGAAGCTCTTAGGCTTTCTGGCTCTGGCTCTCGCTTTGGCTCTCGGCTCTGGCTCTGGCTCTGGCTCTGGCTCTGGCTCTGGCTTGTGGCTCTGGCTCGTGACTCTGGCTCTACCTCTGGCTCTGGCTCTGGCTCTGGCTCTTGGCTCTCGGCTTTGGCTTCCCTGAGCTCTCTCTCAGCCTATGCATGCATCAATGGTTCGCTAGACCTCCCAGTGACCTTTAGCAACCTTCCAACGACCTTTTGCAGTTTTGCTGCCTTTCAATCGTGCTCTCTAGTTCACTTGACCTCCAAGTGACTCCAAAACTCTCTCAGCTCTCTGCATTGCCTACTTATGTCTACCTATCCTCTTAGTCATGCTCTCTGGCTCCTTTCGGGCATTTTCCCCGACTCTCTGGCTTCCCCAGTCATTTCTCCACATGTTATCATCCCTTTGCGGCCCTACGGCTTCTTCACGCATTGTCTGTTTGATTGCCATCTGGCTCTGGGGCTCTGTGACTTCAAATGCATCATTTCCTGCCAAAAATGCCTACTTGCAGCGTGGCATGATGATCAGGAGCTGTTATAAGGGATTGGGGTCGTTTTCCAGGCAAAAAGCCGAAAAAGGAGAAAAATCCAATACACAGAGAATTACTGGAAAATACATTGTCGGGCATGAATTCCGGATCTGAAATTCCATCAAATCATCCCTAAAAACCTTATCAAGTCCGCCATTATGTAGTATATCGTATCGCATAGGTGGATTGGGCAAAACCCTGAATACACGGGAAAACACTGAAAAACCCGTCAAAATGCTTTCTATCAGACTTCAAATATTATCACATCCACCCTATAATCATATTGGGTCCACCTTCGGTCGTTATCGCAAGCCCCACCGTTGATATGTGTGATCTCCGACCCAACAGTTGATATTCATTTTCAGGTGGCTTAGGAGTATGGAGGTTACCTGCCCGAAAAGGCGGTTTCTCTCTCTCCTCTGCCAGCCATGCGTCGACCATTGTATGGGATCAGGTAGAGCCAACCCAATACCACTTACTGCCTAAGGCCCGCCTGAAATCCCGCTTAAGGAACTCAAATAATATAGGGCCACTTCTAAAATTCCTTTCGGGTCCAGCATTATCGCTTCAGGGCATTTTCATTTGTATTTTTTCCTTTCTATTGAAATCCGCTAATACACAGAAAACCCGACAAATATCCTTTTATCAGAACTCAAAATTTATAAACTGCACTTATAAAATCCATCGGGTCCGGCAATTGAAAGTTGCATATTATTGCCCCTTTATATCACTGTGATGTGATGATGCGATGTAATATATCGCAATCACATGTCGCACAGCCTCGAGGGTCCTTCCCTTACCTTGTGACATCATCGATGTCGATCCATCGATCATCGCAGTTGCATGTCGCATTGGCTCGGGGTCCTGTCATCAGGCGAAGACTTACCTCCAATGTGATAAGTCATAGGTTGCAGTGGGAGGTTCCTTCTGCCTCCGTGTTAACTCCTCCTCTTGACCCATCTCCGATGCAATTTCCCTTTTTAAGGTTTTTTTTGCCATTTTTGAAGATTTTGCCTCTTTTTCCAAAGAACAAAGGGCAACTTCTTTCTGTGATAACTTCTGCCTCCGAAGTCCATTTTAGCCCATTCAAGTTGCAGTAGATTTAGAAGGAAAAGATATCTGAAATGGGGCTATTTCTAGGAACATCCTTGGACTTCCATTTTCCTCTGTGAGGAACACTTTAGACTTAGAAGTCTATCTAAGATCCATTTTGGATCACGCCTTCCCACTAAAGAACTTTTGGTCTCCAAAAGACTAACATACTGATCTGAACAGTAAATGAGATTAACATCACCCTCTTCTTTCAGCCTCCATACACTTGCCTTGCATAGTGCCTCTAAACCAAATCCTTTAACCACTCTCCTTCCTAGATGTGCTGGTCCTCTTGGGAAGGACTGCCTTCCTCCTTTCCTTCATGCAGAACTCCTGCTAAAATGGTCATAGAAGGTAGTTTGAACTTCTTTGCCTTGATCATTGATCCAAGGTGGCTCAAACAAATGTGAAGTACATCTGCTCCATAAAACTTTATTTGTACCTGTTTGACAAGCTGTCAACAACAATTGTTAACAACAACAGAAATACAGACAAAAATTGGATGGCCTAAACTCCTGCTTCAACAAAAGAAACAGATTTCACATCCTGTGAACACCTCCATGTGTTACATATGCATACAAATGATGGAATAGATAACAATCCCATAAAACATGCCTTTGAAAAAATGACCCTTCAAGTCAAGCATGTAGAAAAATACCATTAGGACTCTTTTTCAAAAGATGAAACACTTCATCATTATCTCCATCTTGGAGACCAAGTTAAGTTCTCCCAAGTCAACATTGCATCACATGCATGTCAAAGCAATCAACCCTTCAAGTTAATCACACACACATGTTCAAAAACAAGTAAATCCTTAGCATCCTTGTGTTCATGCACATCAAGCTCATGCATGCATTTCATCTTTCAACTTTCGCTTAAGCACACTGTACTTTCGAAGCTGAAATGAAATCTAATGTTTCAGCAACAAAGTGAGTCTCCTACTCAACTTCTCCATTCACCTTCTTGGTAAAATCCTACAACTTGCATTCCATTAACAAAGAAATGCAAATAGATGCAAAATAGACATGCAATCTTAATTGGATAAGAACTCTAACCATTTCTCACCAATCCCTTTCAAAGGTACTACCTCTGTCTGCACATCAGCATCAACATGTGAATCATCCTAAAACACATCATCCATGGAATCTTCCTTTCCATTTATGCCATCTTCTCTTTCCACTTTCTTCAGCTTTTGTGGAAGCATTGTTGGATTCAGAGTCCAACACTTTTCAAAAAGATGCCCTTGCTTATGGCAGTAAGTGCACTGCATGTGCATTCTCTTGACAGCATGATTTGCCTTGTCCAAGGGACCTTTCGCTTCTTGCTTCTTTTCCTTCAAAAGTTTCCTGTATGTGGCCATTCTCTTCCAACATCTAGAAACATTATGGTTATCCAAACAACAAAAGGAACATGCAATTATTTTCCCATATCTATGTGGAAATTTATCATGCTTTGCAAAATCAAAAGGAAGATGATTAGAACCAGATTTATACCTTTATCTTTCACCTCTATTGCCTTCATGAGGAGGTGAAGCAAATGAAGAAGTGGCTCCCTTTGGAACACCATCACTCTCTTAAAGGTTGTTAGAGTCTCCACAACTCTCTGGTTCAAGTGTATGCTTCTGAACACTTGCATCTTGCAAATGATGTTTCAAGCTATTGCATTCCTCCTTAATACAATCTTCAAACTCTTGAGGTAGAGGACCTGAAATGAAACTCCTTCTTGGAACTGTTTCAATGGCCTTCATGGCAACTTTGGAACTTCCTCCATAAGACTATCCATAGCCAAGACCCAAATACTTAGGCCTTTCCTCAACCATTATTGGTTCAACAATACCTTGTGCATGCTTACCCAAGCCCTTTCCTTCATAACCCATCTTGGACATTAGCTTGGAACCTATGC
>APFE030334042.1:0-12615 GCA_000404065.3 Pinus taeda | reverse complement strand
CCCTTCACCTTTGCAAACCCAAACAATAGTCAGTCTGCAAACAAGCATACAATCAATCATACAATCAATCCTTGACTACCCAAACACCTTTCGAACAAGCAATCTTTGCTCTGTCAATCAAGAATTCTGATATAACCTTCTTTGAAGGTGAGGTTAATCAATCTCAGGCTCTGATACCACCTGATCTGAAAATGGGGCACTAAAGGCTTCTTGTCTCTTACAAGAACCTCTCCCACTTCCAAAGCTTAAATATTCCCAAGATCTAGTGATTAACCAAATACGGAATTAATAATGCTTGAAAATAGGTGTATTCTTATGTTTTTTTTAAAATTGGTTATGGGATTTAAGTTCACTTGCTTATACTGATATAGAATACAGATGAGAGCAAGTAAAGTAGCAAATAAGCAAGAAATGCAATGCAACAATAAGCAATAACACACAACAGCAATATTAATTTGGAGTTCACCCAAAACTATTGGGCTACATCTCCTTGAGCTCTAGTCAACTCGACTAGGCTCTCTGGGATTATGGCAAACTCCTTTTAAAAGCTCCATGCTCAAATCCACTATATTACACAGAAACAATGGGCTTAGAACACCATCTCATCCCTGCCTCTGAAGCTCTTAGGCTTTCTGGCTCTCACTCTCGCTCTAGCTTTGGCTCTGGCTCTATCTCATGGCTCTGGCTCGTGGCTCTAGCTCTAGCTCTAGCTCTCGCTCTCGCTCTGGCTCTTGGCTCTCAAATCTAGCTTCTCTAAGCTCTCTCTCAGCCTTTGCGTGCATTAATGGTTTGCTAGACCTCCCAACGATCTTTAGCAACCTTCCAGCAACCTTTTGCAGCTTTGTTGCTTGTCAATCGTGCTCTCTGGTTCACTTGACCTCCAAGTGACTCCAAAACTCTCTCAGTCCTCTGCACTACCTATTTATGTCTGCCTATCCTCTCAGTCGTGCTCTCTTGCTCCTTTGAGGCATTTTCCCCAGCTCTCTGGCTTCCCCAGTCATTTCTCTACATGTTATCATCCCTCTGTGGCCCTGCGGCTTCTCTACGCATTGTCTGTTCGACTACCATCTGGCTCTGGGCTCTGTGGCTTCAAATGCATCATTGCCTGCCAAAAATGCCCACTTTCAGCGTGGCATGATGATCAGGAGTTGTTATAAGGGATCAGGCCCGTTTTCCAGGAAAAAAGCCGAAAATGGAAAAAAATCCAATACATAAAAAGTTATTGGAAAATACACTATCGAACATGAATATCGAACGTGAAATTCCATCAAATCGTCCCTAAAAACCCTATCGGGTCCACCATTAGGTAGCATATCGCATCGCATAGGTGGATTGGGCAAACCCCCAAATACATTGGAAAACACTGAAAAATCTGTCAGAATGCTTTCTATCGGACTTCAAATATTATCGCATCCGCCCTATAATCATATTGGGTCCGCCTTCAGTTGCTATCGCAAGCCCCACTGTTGATCTATGTGATCTCTGATCCAACGGTTGATATTCATTTTTGGGTGGCTTAGGAGTATGGAGGTTACCTGCCCAAAAAGGCGGTTTCTCTCTCTCCTCCGCTAACCACGTGTCGGCCATTGTATGGGATCGGGCGGAGCCAGCCCAATACCACTTACCGCCTAAGGCCCGCCTGAAATCCTGCTTACGAAACTCAAATAATATAGGGCCACTTCTAAAATTCCTTTCGGGTCTGGCTTTATCGCTTCGGGGTATTTTCCTTTTTATTTTGGCTTTTCTATCGAAATCTACTAATACATAGAAAAGCTAACAAATTCCCTTTTATCGGAACTCAAAATTTATAAATTTCGCTTATAAAATCTGTCGGGTCGACGATCGCAAGTTGCATGTTATCACCCCTTTATATCACTGCGATGCGATATATCGCAATCGCATGTCGCACAGCCCCAGGGGTCCTTCCCTTACCTCGTGACATCGCTGACGTCGATCCGCCAATCATCGGAGTCACATGTCGCATTGGCCCAGGGTCCTGTCATCGAGCATAGGCTTACCTCCGATGTGATAATTCGGAGGTCGCAATCGGAGGTTCCTTTCACCTCCACGTTAAGTCCTCCTCTCGACCCATCTCTGATGGGATTTCCCTTTTTAAGGTTTTTTTTTCCATTTTTGATGATTTTGCCTCTTTTTCCAAAGAACAAAGGGAAACTTCTTTCTGCGATAACTTCTGCCTTCAAAGTCCATTTTAGCCCATTCAAGTTGTGGTAGATTCAGAAGGAAAAGATCTTTGTAACGGGGCTATTTCTAGGAACATCCTTGGACTTCCATTTTCCTCTGTGAGGAACAGTTTAGACTTAGAAGTTTATCCAAGATCCTTTTTAGATCAATTTCATAGTATCTCATTAAGTGGAAGAACTTACCCGTAGAAGATTCCACATGGGAGGATGAGGATTTGATACAAAAGCATCCAGAACTACTCAAGTGTTGAGGAAAACAAATTTTTTAAGGAGAGAGGCACGTTAGGTCCCTATAATACTAGTGTATCCCCCTTATTGTTATTGTTGTGTCCATGTAGCCCCCATATTATTGTTTTTGTGCCCCACAGAAGCCCACTATTGTTATTAATGTGCCCTTACATTGTTGTTGCTATGTAGGCTCTCATTATATTGTGACCAAGGAGGTCTTGTCATTTGTATCATCCAAGAATTTTTCATTTATGTAATGTAAAGGAGGTCTCCCCCTCGAAGAGGCTAGTTTTTAAGTCGTTGATCTATTGTTTCTTCTATTTTGTGATCTGGTTGCATAACAATACATTACATACATACATACATACAACACACACACACACACAACACACACACACACAACACACACACACACATATATATATACATATAATATATATATACATATATATAATATACATATATATATACATAATATACATACCATATATATATATATATATATATATATATATATATATATATATATATATATATTATATAATATATATTATATAATATATATATATGATATATAGATATTATAATATATATATATATATTAGATATAGATATATAGATATATAGTGTAGAATTGGCACCTCCAAAGCACATCCCTACTAGCGAACAAATACAATCACCTAGCCAAGATCTATGGCCCACAATCTACAAGGGAGGAGGGGGATCCCTACTCCAAGTTCCAGCTCTGGATTCCACCTACTTCCACCAAAATTCACATCAATGACATTATAAATGATGAATATCTAATCATTCCCTGTATAAGAACACCCTTTACAAAACTTATGTGTCGTAATGTCAAAATTCTTTGTTAAATGTAAGAAGTATTTATGTCTGCCACTTGTTGTCGATCACGGCTTGCATCCTTATCTGCATGGTAAGAACATTTGCAATAACATAGCTGAATTTTTTTTACCAACTATCTATTTCCAAGACCAAATATGCATGATAAATGCATATGCTACTCTGTTTGCATTTGTTTCAATAAGTATTGAAACAATTGCAGTGGAAAGAGTTAAATTCATTCATAATGATTTTATTTTTATTATTATTGCAAATTTCAATAATGAAATAGAATACAAGCAATCAAAACAATTACAATAAATAACAAATTTTTTTGTTTAAAAAATGCTATAATCGATTAAATTTGGACAAATTTCCATGTTGAACAATATCATGTCAATATTTCATATGCATATTGGAACAATGATAATGTAGTTAATGTTTTATTACATTTCATGTGATTATGTGTACATAGGTAGTGTACCATATAGAGAATTCGATTATTAGCTCGCATAGTACATCTAATCTTATAAATCTCCAAGTTCACTTCAAAATTTCATTTTACAACATTGCAAAGTCTTCCTCTCAGAAAATTGGAATCTTTGAACTATATATAATTTATGCTTTAAATAATTCCACAAAACAAAACATGTTCCCCATTTGATGCTAATAACTAGAAATGTAAATGAAAATAAAATATTTTATGCAACTGCAAGTTGATTTTGGCATCATTCTATTGGTTAAGTGTTTGTTCTTGCATGACACTTTTTGAACAAAGGATATGAAACAACTAACAATTGTTGGTAGTCATTCTATCGAGTGCTTAAATTTTTATGAATTACTTTGCAATTTAACCAAGTATTTTTAGTTGGCTTTTATGGAACTCTTCATGATCTGTATTTCTAGCTCCTAAAGCGACCACCTTGATTCCCTTACTTTTGAAACTTACACTTATATAGAGGTTTTCTCCCTTATTTTCCCCTAAACATTATCTTATTATATATACAAGCTAAGAAAAAAAAATACGAGATTAGCTATTTTACTTTAGACATATTTACATCTTCCATGAAACAAATTTTGGAGTTGTTATCACCCCATTCCGTAATTTGTTAGCTTTTATGACTGATAACCTTGAGTATTGGATATGTTTTCTACCACTGTCATTATTTAATTCTTTCAAAGTTATAATCACAACCACTTGCCTCCTTTTCCATTTCATTACACAGGTTTCTTATCTTTTTCGTCATCCTCATTGACATGAACCTTGTGACTAAGTAGATAAGATGAAGACTACGTCAAATGCTCTTGTCATAAACATTACGTATGTAAGTTATGAGTTTCACAAAACGTAAATTGAACTTTTTGTTTCATACCATTTTGTGTGTCAAATTTAGGCCCTTGGTTTCATAGACATTTTGGGATTATTCAATATTATGGGTTGCCCAATGCTTCTTCCTAGAGCGTTGAAACAATAATACTTATGCTTCATCTTCCATATCACTTTTGAATTCTGAACGAGATTCCATATTTCCTTTCCTTGCATTCTCTCATCCATTTTGACCTAGTGAACATTTAGATGAGAGGAACTTGTTACAATTTCTTCTTCATATATGCTTTACCAAGAAAAATTGTCGATCATTGCCTTCAATACAACAAAAATAATAAAACAACTTGCATTGGGATTCTTTTTTCATGTATCTTGTTCAAATTTAAACTTATTTAGCCTATATTTCCATGCTTTTGGCCTAAAAAACGTAACAATGTGAGAACTCTACAATATGAACAAAGAATAACAAGTAAATAGAAGATCATTTCACAATTTCTCTGATAGAAATGCTTAGGATTTTGATAGTACTTACTGTTAAGAGCTGAAAAGATGGTTAATAGTTGAATCTTTGTTGAACATATATGACAGTTAATTTCGTTTAAATGTTAACTAACCCCCAATGTAGAAGTTAACTACACTTAACTTGATTACTCTTAATTACTCGTGTTAATGTTTAAAACAAATGTCGCATGAGTGCCATCTTACTGAGTGTTATGTGAAGTTCATTTAAAATGGTGTGTCCCTATGATGAGTTCTTCTAGCCCATGCCACAATTACACGTGTCAACTAGAAAGGACCCATACTCATGGTTCCTGCCTCACAATTTCAATAAAATGCATCTTACCACAATTTTGATAACCATGGTAGAAATGTAGTTGGAACTTTGCAGAACCAGAAGGACGGATGGATATTGGTAACAAAGCTTCTAAAATCAAATAGACCAGGAAAATTAGAAAGATGAGTATTATGGAAATTGTTTGAATTTTGTGTCGATTCAATCAAATTGCCAACAATTCACAAACGAATTCTCATTAGAGAGAAAAGTTTTGGGGAGAGAGCATAATCATGGATTTTAAACGATACATTATGGATACATGACTTGAGCGTGATGTGGTTTTTGTACTCCATGTCACACCTCGTGGTGTGTACTTCCACATGTCACCTATTTTCCCAAAATCATTGTGCATAAATCATGTATTGCAATGGTCATGCATTGCTATTTTTGAGTGTCATGTCATCATTTTGCACATTATGCCCTCCATAATGGCTATTGCCAATTCAACTTAATTAAAACATGTAAAGGGCTACATTGTTCAACTATTTAATAGCAACTTTAAAGCATTGAATAAATTTTACAAGCTTTTGTACACCAACAGAAGGGAGAGAGCCGAGGAGCCACCATGTGCAAGAGATGAGCGAAACCAAGTTTCTACCAGAAGGGAGATATTTCCCCTATCACATTAGACGCAAGAGATTCAGTTCCCCCATGTTCACACCAGATGAGTGAGATTTATCCGAGTTGCCAACTGACGACGAGAGAGTGAGTTCACCAAAGTTGGCACGGATTGATAACTGAATCTTCTCTTCGAGGGATGTTGTGCTTTGATTTATAATTCGATCTTATATATGTTGCTACAGTCTATGTGCTTTTTCTGATTTATTGCTAGATATCGTTACCCCTCTTCCCACAAGCCCATTCCCCATTGTGGAGCAGCACCACACCAAAAGTTGTCACCTTTACCCCTCCCCAACATGACACCTCAAGATCTATTCTACCACTTGTCACCTATTTTGTGCAAATCAGTACGCATACATCATGTATTGCAACTACCACATATCCTTGTTTTCAAGTGTCATGTCATCATTTTGCACACTATGCTTGCCACAATGGCTATTTCCAACTTAGTGTAAGTAAAAGGTTTAAATGGCTACATTGTTCACTTGTTTAATGGCATTTACTCTCAAGCATTGAATAAATTATAAACAAATAAAGAAGGTGTTGAGGGGTCGATAACCAGTTTCTATCGTAGCCGATTACAAATAACGACAAAGCATATGTTTCGATAACTTCCAAAAGAGGCAGAGGCTATGCTGCTATGCAATTATCACAGTTGTTAAATAAATAAGTGACTTTTAATAATGTTTTGACTATAATTTTCTCTACAAAGACTTTCTCCCCAACACCTTATCCAAACTTGTTTCTCACACACATTTATGCATAGTGGCTCAATGCCTTTGTCAATGAACTAGATTTATAGCAGAGATTTATAGCAACAACAACTATAATGGCACCACAACGACTTTGCAAATTGTCATTGGTCACAACCTTAGAACAATAACTGCAGACATATTGCAAGGGTTCTTGATGGTAACGACAATGGCTAGCAGTGGTGGCTACAACTCGACTAGCTAACAATGACAATGGCTCAACAACAATATGAAAAACTCTTTAATGCTTTTATCCAAACCTCACACTCAAATTTTCTCCTTCATGATCTGAAATTCAAAATATTATTTGTGGTGCGGAGATCTACACTATCTGAAGAGGCTTAAGCCATCTCTATATGCTTAGGTCTTTTGGCTCTCTCCCTTGGATGCCCTTCTCATCATTAAATAGATTTTAGATAAACTAGAATAATCTAGAATTGTTTCATATTAATCTCTTCTAAAAATAGTTAGGATTTGCCTTAATTTCTAAAAATATATGAGATTTGTAATAATTTTATAACAATATTTTGATTAATAGTATCTAAAAATATTTTCCGAAAAATAATAAAAGTGGTAACTAAATATCTAAATACTTTAGTTAATAGAAGATATTATGTTTAAACACAAACATATAAAATAAATAATATTATAATATTAAAAAATAATAATATATAAAAAAAAAAATTAAAATTATACAATTCTCCAACAACAACCATAGCTAAAAAAATTATACCCTTTTCATAAATAAAAATTATATATTTAAATAAAATTAAATACTGTATTTTAAATTTTTTTATATTGTACCCAAAAACTTATATAACTTTTGACAAAAACATTTAGTAAACATATTTCCTAGTTTTTCAATTTTCATTACAACTCTCGCATCATACTTTTCCATAATTGAGAAGCATTATTTTACGGAGTTGTCTATAATGCGACTTTTTGGAAATTCCGGTGACGGAATCCGGCAGAAGAAATGAGGTTAAATCTTGATTTTTAGCAGTTAAAATGGTTTTTTAACTGCATATTTGGATTCAGCGCCCTGGAAAACCCTGGGAGCCATTGATTGTGCAGAAACTAGCTATCAAACTTGGGATTCCAATGAATTGCTGCCGGATTTTGACCGGAAAAATCCGCCAAAAAGGCTTTCAAAAAGTCGCGTTATAGACTACTGCTTATTTTACACCCATCATAGATTTTCTTGGTAATGATGGATCGATTACCAAGAAAGAATGGGTAGATTTTTCCCTTTGAGGTTTCATTATATTTGCCGATAAAATAGTGACAACTCGGGCCCGCTTTTCACATGGAGTCCAGCGGTCCACAGCTACATGCGTATTCAGGCGAGTCACTGGTCTCCTGTCTTTTCTCGACTGTGGAGTGCTGCCGGACTTTCAAAGCTGAGGTGCGCTGTGTCGTGCTTTGGACAACTGGATAGAAAAACAACGGGAAATTGGTCGATCGATTATTATTGAGAAGAGTCATTAGATTTGTATGTTGTCATTTGTCTTTGACTACGGATTATCCTTCATTTATAATTTTTAATTTTAATATAAATTAGATTTTTCAAAAGTTTATATCTATAACACTTATATAACACTTATTATATTTGATTAAAAATAGCTCAATTGTACGTGAAAAGTGGCAATAAGTTGTGATTATGATATTCGAAGAAAATGTAGAGAAATTTTTATAGTGTGGGGTATGAATGGAAAAAAGGAGATCCGGAAAAAGATATGCTGATTCCTTGTGGGGTATGAATGGAATAAGAGGAGATCTAGAAAAAGATACGTTGATCCGTGGTGGTCCATACCGCAAGAAAGTGGGTATAGGGTTTCTTGAAAAGAAAGTGTGAATGGGGAAGTAAGAATAATCGAATTAAACAAAAATTAATTGAATGGCACTTCCGTTGTCGTCAAAGAAAAATAATTGAATTAAAAAAAGAAAAAGAAAGGATGTGTTGATCCGTGGTGTTCCACAAGAAAGATCCTCCCATGTGAAGAAATCATGAACAGCAGGGTGAAAAAAAGTTTGTTGGATTGTGGGAAAGCAGAGTGGGACATAAGAATTTAAAGAGTGTGAAAAAGAAGTTTGTTGGATTGTGGGAAGGGGACGGGGAGTGGGATGTAAGAATATAAAGCTTATGTTTATTGTGGTGTGATGTTTATAGTATTGGTAGTATTTTGGATATTTGTTTTTTTATTTGATTATAAGAATAATTTTTTTCTCATTTTGCAATTTTAATATGTAATTATATGCTTGATATGTTTAAATTCAAAGATGTGGGCTATTAATCTTTAATTATATTCCTGGTATGCTTAAATTCAATTATATATAGTGATTTTAATTATAATATATAAAGAAAGTGTGAAATTTTAGGCTGTGGAGTATGAATGGCATAAAAAGTAGATCTCATAAAAACAAAAAAACTTTTGAGATGGTGTGGGATAGGTTTTGAATAAAAGCAAATATCGAAAACAAAGATGTGTTGTGTTGTGGGAATAAATTGATTAAAAAGAGATATTTAAACATTGATCACTCATTTGGGGTATGCATCGAAGATTTCAGATTTGTTTTTATTTCATTCATAGTTTATGGTCAAGAAAATTTTCTCACTTTATTATATGTAATATTTAGTTTTAGAAAGGATTCAACATGGTTCTAAAGGGACCAAATCTCTTCAAGTACAAACCATTTTTACAATGCAAAATTTGGAAAAAGGCAATTGCATCTCTATATATATATATATATATAATAATTATTGTTTAAATTGTATTTTTTAGTGTTAAATAAAGTATATAACTAAAAATTGTAATTCCAAAATCTTTATTAGCTTTGAGGGAAAATTGACAAAAAAAATATAACTAAAAAGGAACGAAACTGTAAAATAATTTAACTACTTCAAACATTTTATCCATAAAAAAAGTATTTTGGCCAATTGCTTTATATAGCTTAATATGAATTCTAATTATGTATATTATATCTTAATATATGGTTGAATATGGATGAAAATCAATTAAATATTTAGAAATTGAAGAGAAGAGTGATCATTTTAAACTAGTATAAAAGAAAATTTTATTAAAATAAGGTTAACTTGATTGTTAACACATAATAAGGAAAAAAAAATAAATATATATAGTTAATTTAAGTTAAGTTCTCATCCCTACTATTTGAAATATGGAGACTGGAAAATATAAACATAAAAGAATGATTGTGCTTGGGAAACAACAAAAAGATCAAAATAATATGCATGTGATGATACATTGTCATATATATGAAAGAGTAAGACATCAAAAACTAAAACACATTTCATCATGAAGATTTGAGTAACTCACATGGCGAATGCTTCAAAACACTACTAAAAAAGGTAACACGAGTTAAGACATCTTTAAAATAATAGGACATCAATATTGTAAATGTAATTTAATGCATTTTTAATTCTATAAATTATATAAAGATTACATAAATAAATCATGAAATCTAAAAAATTCATGAAACAAAAGAAATTGTGAAAAATTTCATTGTTTGATTGTGGAAATGAGGAGTGGGGGCATAAGAATTTAAGACTTTTAATTATTTATTACCTAATTTTCAGCACAAATATCATGTGGCATGTTTTTTTATTATTGAAAACACCAATAAATTTTCAAAATGGTTAATATGATCAATTAATTAGGTAATTAGGTAGAATAACAATTTATTATTTATATTTAGGATGGTTTTTTTCTTTCCATTTTGAATATTAACACAATTGTATTATATTTATAATATGTTGAGTGCACACTTTAGTATATATATAATATATAAATATATAATTATATATAATATATATATATATATATATACAATATATATATTATATATATATATATATTATATAAATATATTATATTTAATTTGGTCAATGTGTGGAATTTCTTGGAATAGTAAGTTTGAGCTTTGTGATCTACACAATTGGATTATTCCAAAGATTTTTTTAAATGTTGAATTCATTTATACCTCCTAAAACACATTTTAAATGGTAAAAATCCATGATCTTTCTAAACTTTTCATTATTAAATTTAAAGAAAAACATTAAAAACTTTAACAGTTTAACTGCTACTACATTGAGATCCATAACCATACATCTAATATTGAAAATGAGTCAAAGGAGTTAAGAGGCACATATTGTATAGCTCACGCAGTAGAGGTACATATTGTATTTTTTGTTGTGGCTGGTTCAAATCTCCAAAGACATGCTTTACTGAAAAAAGCCTAGTTTAATGAATAGTCCCATAATCGCTGGTTAAACAAAAATAAATAAATAAATAATAATAATAATAATAAAATGTGAAGAAATTGAATCAAATAAAAAAAAATAGTGTTTATCCATATACGTCCATCTTTTAGGGTATCAGAAAATGCCAAATGACTTGTCTAGTGATGATTATTGAAGAAATCATGTTTTTAGGGTATCAAAAAATGCCAAGAGATAATTTTGGGGAAATATGAAGAAAATGGAAGGAAACTTTTAACTATGAATAGAATAAAAAGAAATCTTTGAAATTCCTTTTTATTGGATTCATAGTTTATATCAACTCTCACATGTTTTTTTTATATCTTCTTCTATTATATTTTTTTTAATTCCATTTATCCCCACATCCAAGAATTTATCTACACTTTCTTTATATGGTTATTGCGATTATTAAATATCACTTTTATATAGATCTTTTTTTTTAAATTACATGTAATGACATTTTTTAATATTATGCATTTCATTCCTACCAGACAACATCTCAACACATTTTTTTATCTCAAAAATCTTTTATTCATATCCACAATTACGAATTTATTCACACTCTTTATATATCATTATAATGATTCAATATCACTTTTATACATAATTAAATTTTCTTTAAAATACTATGAATATAATTACAAATTAAAATAGAAAGGAAAAAGAATATTTTCAAATTCAAATTATAAAATAGAAATCCAACCATGCTTCTCAATAATTACAACACAGAAATCCAACCCCGCTTTAATAATTACAACACATCCAACCATGCTTTTCAATAATTAATAGACTATACTAACCGATTTGGAATTTTGTGATGGCATAAATAATTAATAGACCATATCACCTAATTTGGCATTTTCTGATAGCCTAAAAATATGGACATTGTTGTAAGGAACACAAATAAACACTCATTTTTTCCCCATTATTTAAAAAAAAAAAAAAAACAAGACTCATTTTCAATAAGAATTTTTTCACACTTTTTCTTTATAGCTTATATTCTCTATTTCCATGTAATAGAGTTTCAATTTTTTTAATTAGATGTGATTATAAGTATGGATTTTAACATAATAGTACTTGGAGTTAATGCTTACATCTTATATTTGTAATGTTGATTTATGAGCTATTGGTAATGGCTGAGAAATTTCTCAACCTCTCCTTCTAAACTAAGAATTAGTTAGATCTGAGAAACTCTATATATATTTTTTTTAGGCAGAAGCGGTTAAATTTTATTATAGGGCACCAATGCAGTGGCATTGTGCAATTACAGTATTGCTCTGGCTAAGAGCGCAGAGCGTAATTTTCCTCCTGAGACAGTAAACAATGTAGCAGAGATTGAATATACCCCACTGCAGAATTCTAAACTCCATGATGTCATGATCGATTGGAGCGTTGGAGAAGGCATCGAAATAAGAAGCGCTGAGATTTTCGACAAGTCCACAGATGAACGCTAGAAGATGAGTGGAGTCGGTGGCGTGAGGTCCCTCCAGATCAGCGATCAGGTTCTTCATTAGGCTTTCCAGGATATCACAAAA
>APFE030334041.1:14398-27832 GCA_000404065.3 Pinus taeda | reverse complement strand
TTTTTATTTTTTTTCTTCAGAACAATGGTTTCAAGTTTTGGGCCTCCTAAGCCCAAATCTGCCTTCTCCTAGCCCAACACTAGTTCTATTGGGCATAGTGCTAGCTCTCGTTGGCCCTAGATTCCCTTGCACCATTTCTGATTTGAATATTTGATTTTTTGAAGCTAATCATTGGTGGGTTTTTGCAGAAAATTTGGTAAAAATTTGTGTTACAGATATTGATTTTTTTTTGGCAACTTGGGCAAGTGATTTTCAAGGCCTAGGGCCTAAGGGTTTGATCTCTAAACCATCTTTTTCCTCAGTGTTTGCTACAACGGTCATATACCTTTCTAATAGTGGTGTAAAACACATCTAAGTGGTTCGAAACAAACTAAAAATTGCTAAATACATTAATAAGTCATTTATGTTTGATGTGTATCAAGAATTTGGTCAATCTACATTTTGGGTCACTGTTATCTCTGAAGTCTGAAATATATTTGTGGAAAAATTTCATGTGGGTTAGCCTAAAATTAGTTCCTAAGTTGTCTAATACATTAAGGAATTAATTTCTTGAGTTGGGAATTCATCATTAGGCATCTTTCATGTTTTAATTGCTGGTTGTAATAAGTATATCAAATCTGATATAATTATGGAAATCACATCACACAGGCTGAAATTTTTTGATAATTCACGTGGGCAAGTTTGGAAAAATTTCGGTAAATTTTTGGCACAAAGATATCATTGATAGCTTACTGTTTTCATTGTCATATTGCTGCTGTCATAAATTTTTTCCCACTGTTGTCCTAAAATTTTATTTATGAGAATTAAGTACTCTGTCATGGAATTGTGATAAAATGCATATCCATTGTTTCATAAACTGAGTATTTTTTTGAGCATCTGTTGACATTGATATCAAATTGCAAAGTTGTTTTTGTTCTCTTTGAGCTAAATTGTATCAAGAAGATTTGAAATAAGTTGGTGTTTTAACTATAGTATCTTCAAGAGTTTATTTTCTAAGTTTTCATCTAAAAAAGGCAAGCATTTCATTTGGGTAATTGAGGGCTTTTGCAGCATAAGTGTTTTCCCATTCTTGAGTCTAACTTCATTTCGTCTTACGGTGCATTTGCATAGATAAAATTTACTTCCAAGCATAAACTTGGTCGATAGACAGATAGATCTCCATCTGTCTTTTCTTGAGAAGCCTGTTTTTATAGTACTTAAAATGATGATCTTGCAGTCATTAGAGTCACAGTTCTCTGCAGTGTCAGAGGCACCGGGTATGTTAGAATTTCAGAAGAGGTATCGTTAATCACACCTTAGTGTGCTTCTCCTGATATTCTCTCTGCCAATTACTACAAAATCAGGCTTAACACAGAAATGATTGAAGGGTTCACATTTAAATAGGAATTTAACTAAAATTAACCAAGACTCTTGCATCTCACATTAGTTTTAGGATTTGCATTTCATATAAAATAGTCATTCATCTAAGCAGCAGTTGCTAATCGATTACTTGGTCTTAATTTACCTAGCAAGATCATTGAATCCATAAGGCACTGGTATTAATCAGTTAAAATCTAATCAAAGCCTATAAGTCTTGCTAAATATTAATCAAGTACTTGATCGCTTCACTGTGTCTCTCGAACTAGTTGGTTCCCCAACTAGTTTTTCGTCATTCCACTTTTCCATAGGGTCTACCCCCCTTAGCCTACTGTAGGGAGACAACTTAAATGGAGAGATTGGGGATCAGGGTGAAAGCCTCCGATCTGAGCCTTTGTTGCGGTGCCTAGACATTTTGTGTGACAACAGGTCCCAAACCCAGAGTAATTTGATCCATCTCATATACTCCTATATGCTTAATAAGCCTCATCTCTCTTTCGGTTCTCTTTTGTCGATGTAAATTATTGACTACACACATCTCACTTCGTGGTGTTTCTTTGGATGCATAGGAATCTATCAAATCCTAAATCCCTTCTACAACCTTTTGATCTCTTAAAAATTTCATACAAGTGTGCAAAAAAGACTTTAAAATATCTGCTTGATTTTCTAAATCTTGGTCTTGTATTGGAGCTCGATCTTGTGTCGGAGCTCAGTTTTGTATCGAAGTTGATGACACATCCCAGTAACTTTTCTGATAAGGTTTTGGCTGTGCATTAGAGGTTGAAGCTCCAACATCCATAAAAATTTGCCTTTATTCCATAAATACTTATTTTTATTTATGAATATAAAAAATAGGAACCTTCTCAAGAGTCTTTCTAACCCATGCACTTTCAGATTCTTTCTTTCCATCCGTTTTATCACTACCGGTCATAGCTCCACTTCTAGTGATAATACTAATTTGATGTTTGCCACTTCTCCTTTCAGTAGTCATCATTTGAGTATTCTGTGTTAGCTGTTGATTCCTTTTTTCTTACATCCTTTCCATAAGTATAGGACATTATTCAATTACATGGTCAAAGGATTTACAATACTTACATGTCATTGTGGGATTTTGGTAGTCTCTCGCAAAATGTGTTGGTTGACCGTAGTTATAGCAAATAATATGTCCATGTTCTCGACTAGCTTGATCACCTTGACCTCTTCGTTGGTAACCTCTTCAACCACCACACTGTCCATTGTCCTCATGTCCATGCTCTTCTGCTTTCATTCTATAAGTGTCAGCACCATGCTCCATAGTTCATAAGCTCGTCAATTATTCTCATCATGTCCCACTGATTTACAAAATTTGCAGTGTAGATCCCTTGGAGTCTGTACATATTTTTGTAACAAGCAATAGTATTCTGAACGATGTTTGCCTCTAGTCTTACATATTTCACACCACAGGGTGGATCCTACATTTAAGGGATTCGGTGCTCCACCATCCATGTAATTCCTAAAGATAGAGCACTGTTCTTTAGAATGGCCCTCTGATCTTTACTTTGTACACCATACTTCTTCTCTAACTTATTTAATTATCTTGATGTCTTGTAAATGTAGGGTTAGGTTTGCTGCTTGACTCTAAATTTGTTGCATGCCTGCATTAGTATCTCCTATAGGTGAAGCTTCCAATTTCATCGTAATTTCTAGGGCTTCAGCTTGAATTCCTATCTTTCGTTGCGTCAATGGAAATTGGATATGCTTTAGCAGTGTAACTATAAACCATTCTTGATGTCGCTTTGGAGCTATGTTGAAGCTTACCTGATTCGATATCACCTTAAATATCTAATTAAACCCCCAAATAGACTCAGTACGATTCTATTTGATCTCTTTCAACTTGGTGATGCATTGCGACTCAGACTTCAGTTTCTTAAACTCTCTTATCAGTGTTGTTTTAATATATGCAAGTGTTATGTTCTAATTATTTGAATACTTCATATACCATGTCAATGCTCTATTTGAGAACATTGTAACAAGCTGCACTTTCTTTATATTCTCATCGTTGATGCGATTCATTGTCCATACTGCTTCACATAAAAACCAAAACTGTTCCAGATCCTCCAATCTAGTTCATTTGAAAATGGGTAGCTTAATATCATCAACCATACTTATTCTTGAAGGGGGAGGGGGAGGGGGAGGAGTAAGGTGAGGGGGATGCAGGGTAGGAGGGGTAGAGGTAGGGGGAGGGGGAAAGCCAAAAACACCCTGGCTATTACTAGATTCTGGCTTCTTCGAACTCTCAGGCTGGGAGGGTGAATACTGCGGAGTTACATAGGGGTTATAATGGTGGATTTATTCTCCTTCACTTTCAGATCCACTCAAAAGGGGATAATAATCAGTCTCTATAAAGGTCTTCGGATATTGTCCATGATATATCTTTTTAGTATCTATTCTATATCTCTTTCCACTTCGTGTTGTTCCAATCTCTTGCTTAGATTTATTCCCTCTTCTTCCAAACATAAATAAACTAGCAATCTGATTACATCTGCAAAAATTCCTTCTCACATAGAAGCATCTTAATCCAAATTTTCAGAGATTATAAATAATTACCTCATGGTCCATTGAAGAATCGTCATTCTAGTTCATTGTAGGACATAGCCGAGTCTACTGCAAACTCAGTGATGAATCCTCCGAAGATACTATCAATCTAGAAATCGACAACCCTTCAAATCCTATTGTCAGTGCTCTTGAGTTGCTGTTAAGTTTAGGAGTCGACACTGTAGGTCCTTTACCTTTAAGACAATCCTTTCTTTTGTTCAACCTCGATATCCACTCATACATCTTGGCAAGAAATGAAGCGAAGAAAATTTCATATTGGTGTGTAAAAATATACTTCTGTAACCAAACATTTACTGTTAGACAAGGGTTTCCATTTCTTGATCAACAAATTACCACTCTTTTAGTTCTATCCAATCTTTAATTTGTTTCTTTGACGGGTGCCACATCCACATATCCTTCAAACATATCTCGGTCCTAGCAACGAAACCATTTGTTGAATTCTGTTGGGCTGACCCAGGTTTATTCTATATTGCACACCAACAAAACTCTCAATCACTAGCCCTTTCGGCAATGACCTACAAGCATATCACAGTAGTACCTGAAGTGGCTATGGGAGGATGCTGAACCAGGTTTCTGCAGCCTTGAAGGATGTGGAGATGTGGTATTGTTATGTTTTCTTATTCTTATCATTAAAAAATCACTTCGCCACATTACATCAATCACTTAAACATGCCATCTAAAACCATAAACCATCATTGTGTTGAAATTAAATGTAACTGTAATAACTGCAACTCTAAAATAGATAATAAGAAAATATACATATGAAGGCATCAAATTAGCGTGGTTCACCCCAATGTGAGGCTACATCCATAATAATTGTTTCTTAATATAATAAATATTTTACAACAAACATTTCTTAGCCTATGGACTAAGCTACAGGCTATTTGCGCACTCAACAACAAGCTGTCTTCACACTCAATTGCAGACTTAGGCCTCTGTGCCCTCAGCTACAGAGCCTCTCCTTATCTACTAAAGTACATATCATAATAATACAACCATAACAATAATATGGATCTAAATATGGATAGGATGATTCTCTTCTTATTGGTTTACCCTATATATACTATTACATTAGAGGGTTACATCATTATAATATCATGGTCAAAATACCATGGACTCCCAAAAACAAGAAACTATAGTACAAAACCATTGACCCTTTACAAAAGTAGTGCACTTTTACAAAAAGGAGGGGCTTTGACCCACCCTAAATCCCTTACACTGCACGGTATATTTAATTCTTCTCCATTGTGTAGTCCACTTTGCGTTCCACTACTCTACTGCGCACTCTGCTGCACGCTCTACCCCACAAAATGCGGAGTCTTTGCCAAAATCTATGTCAAGTTGGGCTGCACCCAACAAGCCCCCAACACTCACATGTGAATCATCCTGAGTCAGTCAACTGTTTTGCCTCTAATCTTCATTACAATGCTGTTGTAGGCACTATTGAATTGTTGCAAAATGTTTGTGACTTGCTTCTCTTCACTACACACTTCCTCCAACAGTGCTTCTATCACAAGTTTTATAGCCTTCTACATAATTATTGTCTCCCTCTATTGAATCTCTTGAATCTTCTCATCCACTACTTGGGATAGTTGGAGAGCCTCATCTTTCCATGGATGATTTCTCTCTATCAAAACCCACTCTTCCTTCCTCAGCTCCTCTATATTCTTCTGGAGGGAATTTCCCTCATTGATATTGGCGATATTATACGATATTGGTAAGGTCTTCATAGTTTCTCGAACCTCTTCCAACTGATACTACTTCTTCTAAATGCCTTCTTGTAGTTTCTACGCATTTGGATCTTCTTGGAGTGAAGTCCAAATCTGTAAGCTATTTGTTGGGATGGGGTCCCTAGGGTTAATTTTTGTATTTCCTTTTTGTAAAAGTGTAAAGTCTAAGCGGATTGTGGAAGAAGAGTGTGAAGATAATAAGAGTCAAAGGAGTGTTAGTCCCTTAGGTTGTTGGGTGTTAAGAAGGTTTTGAGACCCACCCATGGTCTGTGGACCATGGTATTGTAAAAGGAAAGGCTATAAGTATAAGAGTCATAGCAAGTATGGAAAATCAATAATCAAATCATAAGATAGAATATCATTGTTTGGGCAAGTTAAGGCATGTGTTAGTGTCTATGAGTTACCAGTGATCAAATGTAATCTTTCCATGTGGTTGATAGGGTCATTAGGTCAAAGTGTAATATTTTCAAATAAAATTTGATCATTAGTCAGTTCTAGGTCATTACTACTCCCTCCATACTTAAGGTCATAAAATGCTGTCATGGTCTTGTCATCACTCCTTGTGATAGGGAATCAAAAGAGTGTCTTGGCCATCATTTTGGTCATCCAATCATAATCATGCATATTTTAAAGATTCAAAGTTCCAAATCATGGTTTTACATGTGCATTTTGTGTCATCATTAGGTCAGGTCATTATAAGTCATAGAGGAGTCATGTCATCACCATAGTCACCATCAAGGGAGTTAGTCATTAGGGAAAAAGTGTTGTAAATGATTCCTAAGGTATAATAAAGTGATAAAGTTGTTGTACACTATCCTATCATTCAATTTTTCAAAAAGACAAGTGATGTCACTGCATGACCTAAGAAAAAATTAACTTTTGAGCTATAACAAGACCAACAAAGCATTCTAATTCCTCATTTCATCTTTATTGAGCACCTTTCCATCGTTGAGCTTCATCCTAGCCACCAGAGCATCGAAATTCCTCATTAAAACCCTTGATTACCTAGTTTATCTACGCTTTTGGCAGTTTTGTTGTGCTTCTCACACCTTCGCTGCGATTCGGAAAAGGAGGCAAATCAAAGCATTAAAAGGGTCAAATCAACATAAAAAATGTTCCAAAGATTCCCAATGAAGTAAGTGGCCTCTTGTTAAATCTTATTCAATTAATTATATTCAGTAAATGGCGAAAATCCCTCTCTTAGGATTTTCATTGTGTTTTTGGTTTCCTTTGGTGTTTGGTTGGTTTCGGTTAGAAAACCCTATATTTTCTACTTTATCACCCCCATACACATCTTATATACCTCCCCCAACCCTTTCCCACACTCACCTCCCTTATTCCCATCATTTTCCCCACAAACCTTGGCCCATGTTGCGTTTTTACCAAATTCTGGGTTAGGACTGTTTTTTAGCCTTTTTCCCCACTTCCCCTCACTTATTTCAATGAAAGGACTCTGGAGACCACATATCTCCACAATGGTATGATATTGTCCACTTTGGGCCTAAGCCCTCATGGATTTGTTTTTGGGCTTTACCCCCAAAATGCCTCATACCAATGGAGATATTTGTCCATCCTTATATACACATGATCCTCCCCACCTCAAGTCAATGTGGGACTTTGGTCGTATACCCAACAATCCTCCCCTCGAACAAAGGACCATTGAGCCTCCCCTCAAACTATTATCCATCCATCCACTCTCTACCAACCAAGATTCTCCGCTCCAATGTGTTGGAAGCACACGCCTTACATGGAGCACCACTTGCCTCGAGAGCTTGCTCTATCCCAGTTCAACTCCTCTTCACCGTGTTGGGACCAGGACACGTCCATGAAGAATCCGGAGCACACTGCCTGTCTAACCGAGCTCATCCACAGATCCCATTGTGATATTACCAGGGCCCACCACCTTCGTTCGACATTCTGAGGATTCATCCACTTGGCTAACTTCGAAACTTGGCTCTGATACCACTTGTAAGGACTCTGGACACCACATATCTCCACAATGGTATGATATTTTCCACTTTGGGCCTAAGCCCTCATGGGTTTGTTTTTGGGCTTTACCCCCAAAAGGCCTCATACCAATGGAGATATTTGTCCATCCTTATATACCCATGATCCTCCCCACTTCTAGTCAATGTGGGACTTTGGTCATATACCCAACATTCAAGTGATTCAACCTCCCAAGTCTCCCTAACATCTATCCCTACCCCTCGATTTTTACTACAAATTTACCTAATCCATATCCCCTCAATTCCTATACCTAAACTAGCTGCCCTATTTTCCCCCGTTTTCCCAATCCTACCCTTCTCTTCCCTCCAGACAAGCTAGGGTTCCTAATATGAAAGACAACCCCATGTCTAGTGAGAAGAGGAAGTATAAAAAATGAGGGAACATCTCCAGATATGAGCCAACTCATATGCATGAGATCAATGCCTGATCATTCATTAAGAAGTCATTTGAAGATGTGGGCTACCTAAGGTTTTGTCAAAAGGTGCAAGAGGTGGGCTACCATCGTGATTTAACAAACCCATTTTCCATTAAATTCAAGAAGGATCAAGCCATTATAGTAGGGGTGAAATTTCCAATGCCAGAGAAGGATAAAATAAAGGGTGTTTTTTAGGTCTCACTGCCCTACTTTTTCACCTCTTGCTGCACTTCTATACAACCATATTTAATAACTAGTTTATGAAGTAATTAAGATGAATTTTAGAAAACCAAAGAAATTTTTGTTAAGGACAGACCCATTCAAAATAACCTCCTTCAATTTTTACATAGGTATCTTATATTGGGAGACATTCAACTTTCTTGGAGGCCTATTTAAGACAATCAAATTCTCCAATTTTTATTGCTTGTTTTAGCCATTCTTTTGTGGCACAAATTCCAAGAATATGGGAAAGAATTTAAAACAACAGAGAGAGTTTTTTTTATTAAAAACAACCTTATATACAAAAACCTCTCCCATGTTTGTAAAAGGTAATATGGTTATAGAGATATAACTTCATATTTGACACCTAGTTTTACAAAATTGCAGAAATTGGACTGCCCAGAAACGCAGTGTGAGCATGGTGCGCTTTTCCTTAGAGCATCCAAATGACAAGTGGATTACATGGTTGGATATCTCTTGACTCCTAAAACACGGATATTTACTTTTTTTTCCATGTCATCTCTCCGTTTTGGAGGAAAAGTAAAAAAAACATACCACTTTTCATGTTTCTGCCACCTTTTTGGACCCCACGCTTCGCTTCTAGAGTAGCCTTGGGAGATTATATTTTTAGGTGCCATGGAGGTATATTTTTGCAGCTTTTAAGGTTCCAATGTCTTCTAGACATCTAGGTATATATACACCAACCCTCAGTTCATCTTGAAGATGCACAAAAGTGACCCAAAAAGGTTCCACAAAGGCATGCTGCGCTTCTGCTAAGGCATGTCGCACTTCTATCTCACACGCTACGTGTTGGCTTAGTGGGTCTTGACTAGGTTCAAAGTTAGTTGCACCAAAAAAATCCCCACACAAATATCCCTTTTGGATAAATCCATGGAGTGCGGACTGAAGTCTCACCTAAATCAGTATGGGGGGATGCTAGAACCAAGTTTCCACACCCAGAGATTAGCGTGATGTCATTTTATGCCCTAAATGTGCCTTCACCTAGATCGATAAGCCTTTAAGGCTTATCGATATAAATTTCTTGAATCGGCCTCTATACCTCCGCGAAGGTCTACGACTGGCTTTTGTAGACCTTGAACAGGCTAATTAGCCACTTACGTGCATCCAAGACTATTCTTAACCCATCATTTATTCAGTCTTGCTTAAGTGTTGCATAACATTAACATGCAATAGTATAATATTCACATAAACCATGTAAAGTCATGCATCAATACATCATTATTTCATACAAGCATTATTTATCACATCATAAAGAACATTCATACATAACAAAAGTAAATGGGTAAACATAGGACTTTCAGTAATAATCTTCTTTATTGATAATCACCAGCTTATAAACTCAAGACTTTCCTGCGCACTCAGTTGCAGGGGTCCGTGCACTCAGATGCGAACTCTACTCTAGGCCTCTACGCACACAGCTGCAGATCCTTCTCTCTTACTCTCCTGTGCTAACCCTTTAGACTCTTTCCATAGACTACTTCCTTACTCTCCTTAGACATCCCTAAGACACATCTATTTATACAATCCCATGGTTCGCGGACCATGGGTAGATCTTCAAAAGCTTAATCAAATTACATAAAATAAGGGTAAGACCTTTTTTGATTCCTTTACTATCTACACACTCCACGAACACAATTTTTGGAGACTTTAGATTGTATATAACAAAACTTGGGCTTGTTTCCCCAAAATTGACCCAAGGGACCCTATCCCAATAGGATCCCAACACAAAGATTGTGACTCGCCCTCGAGTCACTTGGCTGGCGCGAAGATCTTGCTGCGAATATCCCCCAGCTCCACTTCTGCAACTCCTACTTCGGCTACGCTTTGTGTGGCTTCCTGGTTGATCTGTTCCACTAGATGCTCTGTGGCTGGTCCTGCACTGTCCTACTTGATCTTCTGCTATGTACTCTACAAGTTCGCTAATTTTTCCTGAATATTGGCGGAGACGATGTAGGACTCATCCAACCAAGGCCCCATTCTAGCCTTAAGGATGATCTCTTTCTTCTGCGTTACCTCCACTTGTGTAAGCAAGTGCTTAGCCTCCTGCAGCTTGGCAAGGCATTCTACTATAGCAATGGTGCGCACCGTCACCCTCACTTCATCATATTGTTGCTGGAGCTCGTGAACCTTTGTATTCAAGAATTTTAGGGTGGGATCTTCTTGCAGGGTCGTGACTACTTCCATGGCCTTCTCAAACAATGCGATGCAGTCCGCCACCTTGACATCCACCGTTGTGACTCCATCTTTAATATCGGCTTCACACTATTCCTTTACCTCTACGGAGATTGAAGGCTGTGACTTGAGCTCCATTTCTATTATCTTCATGTTCAACTCAAACTAGAGTCTAGCCACTTCTTCTTTGGTCTTGTGCATGCTCGCAACAAGTTTTTTGATCTTTGCCTCCAACGGTGCTTCCTCCGAGATATGCAGTTCTGGCACTGTTCTACATGCTTCTGCCACTATGGCGCGAGCTAGGCGCCCTACGCCTGAAATTTCTCCTTTGCTTGCAATGCCTCTATCTTTTTGGTGAACATGTGCTCATTGTTCACCCTATATTCATTGATTAGGCTTAGTGTGCACTGCTCCCGAGGTCTGAAATCTACAGTCACACCTGCATGCAGCATGTGAAGGAACTCATTGGGGAGTGCATCCAAGTTGAGGTCAATGTTATTCAGAGAACTTACGATGAACTTGTCATCGACCGCATCCGCGTTCAAGGATCCATTTGGTAGTGCGACTACTCAGAGATCCAACGATCGAACCATCTCTGTTGCCTGACTAGTTCCCGGTGCCAAGCTTTTTTGTGGAGCGCTTACCTTCCCTGTGCATGCTTGGATCCTACTTGTCTAAATCTACAACTCGTACAGATCCTTCTGGATGGAACTTAAGTTCCAGGGAAAATTTTAAGAACCCCCCCTAAATTTATAAATATAATAAATGGGCGAATCTCCATGGTATATAGGAAAAATGGAAGGCGATTTTATCGATAATATAATATGTATATATAATTTTTTGGTGAATCTCTCACCAGGCATGGTGAATATTTTACTCAATTATAAAATCTTGTAATATCTTAGCAAGTCTTTCACTAAATAATAAAACTTTGTAAATTCCTAGTGAATCTTAGCATTGTGAACTCTTAGAGAATTTTTTGAAAAAGTATAAAACCATTTATGACAAGAGCCACATGGTGGCAATATCACTATTTTTTTCTCACATTTCCATGACATGGAACTTGTTTATAAAATTATAAAAAAGCCAACAAAGTCCCTTATAATATGCAGGTAAGCTTATAGTAGAGTTTGTTACCTCTACTATGCTTGTCTTCGTTCAAGTGTCATATCTGCTATACTTAACACTGTGAATCACAACTCTCTCAAAACTCAACTCTATAGTGTAATTAAAACCTTTGGAAATTGAATCTGACAACTCTATAAAAAGGATTAGTGAAATAGAAGCTTTTGCCACTAACTATCACTGCTAAACAATCAATCTAGACTATGAAGTCTTCCATCTTGATCACAATCGTGCTCATGATCAAGGGAGTGCGACCACCTGGCTTGACATAATGGCCATCATAGTGCCACTTTGAATCTCCTTTCCTGTGTGGATGTTTTGACAAATCAATGTGAAATCAAAGTCACTTTGAATTTTCTTTCCTGCGAGGGATCACATCCACAGTTGATTAGTAAAAGATAATCTACTATATATTATGTTCAAGAAACTGACTACAATCTACAGTGGAAACGAGACTTGAATTCTTATTCTGAATTTGAATATCTTAGGACAACATAAGAGATAAAAATGCATATGAACTTAGTAGCTATAAAATAATCACTCCATCATTACAAGACCACCGAGATTTTGGCACTTGATCTAAAATATGGCACTAGTTGTAGTGCTTATTTGCATTAACACCATGGAAAAGCAACAACAATGTTTCAAAGCACACTTACTGGAAAAGTTGTAATGTTCCAAGAATATTTAATGATAGCATCTAAACCTCGTACTATGGTGGGGAAACTAGGGAATCCAAATCTTGGAAGATATCTCATACCAAATCTGAGAAAAAAATAAAAAAGGGAAAAAATCAAAATTTATAAATCAAGCAATGAATTGTTTACAAATCAAATACAATTCCTTTAACTAACAGTTAAATTGTGGTGATATATTTAAATAAATAGTAAGAGGGGAACTTCAAACCATGGAATATTACCTTTGTCATTATAGTCATCCCTCAGTGACTGAGATTACAAATCAACACTTATGGAAAGATTGTAAGAAATTCTGTGAAATAGTAAAGCATAACCTCTATTTTCAAGCAACAAAATCAAGACATTGTTACATCTAGAGCCATAATTGATACATAATCAATGAATCAAGTCCTTGTATGCAACAGGCTTGTTTCACAACCTCTATTTTCTCAATAACAAAATCAAGACACTTTATGTGGTTATTTCCAAAAGGAAACTACATTTTAATTTGGAAGAGGATCTTAACAAAAGACATGGATTTATTCAAAGCTACAAAGCCTAATGGGTTATTGAAAAATAAGTTGGAATATGGGATCATGATACTTAAATTGAAAAAATATGCTTTCCTTTTAGAAACATTACAGTTATACAATGTTTTTTGAAAGCATTAGAATTTGAAATTGGGCCTTTCTATCAAGACAAATTTTCATTAATAGAATGTACTTTCCTACTCGAAATGTTGTAGATATCCAAGAAAAACTTGAAAAGCATAAGAGAACTTAGCGTAATGTACTTTCTTTCCTTCCTTAACATTATTAAAGAGTTGAGTTTCCCCAAGTCATTAGGTAACATTCAAAGGAAATGACAGTTAGTAATAGTCCAATTCACAACTGAAGATGTGTCAAAAATACAAGGGGGCATCTCCTCCAAATCACAAAAGTGCTCCAAGTTAAAATCTAGCATTATTGGAAGCTTAATGCTTGACTGGGTGTTATTGAACCCAAACATTTTTCCAATCAACACTAAAAGCTTAAAGATAGCTTCTCTAAGTTCTACATGACTTTACTATGCTCTTGAAGTGGGGGCACATGCAGCCTCTCCAAGTGAATAGTCTTAA
>APFE030334041.1:1044-12497 GCA_000404065.3 Pinus taeda | reverse complement strand
TTTATTTACCATACCTCTCATTTATTTATATTTTTATTAATTTACCATACCTCTTTTATAAATATGGTATTTGGGCCTTTGGCCCATAGGATTCACTTAAATAAAACCTATTCTTGAAAAAGGGCGAATGGATTCACTTAAATAAAACCTATTCTTGAAAATGGGCGAATGGAAGGTTGTAACTCCTAATTTCAAGGGCTAAATTTACCTTTTTTACCCTCTCCCTTAAAATAAGGTGGGCTATTTGAGGTGATTTGTAAAAATGTACTATGATACAAAATATTCGTCCACTAAAAATTTAAAACCCCTTAATTTCGCAAAAGGGCGAACATTCGCCCCTAAAATTATCCTTGAACTTAACACTTGTTGTTGCTATTGTTTGAACTACTATAGTAGTTCCACTGTGGTATCGCGTGCCTTGTGTCCAATCTCATCAAGGTCACCTTCTGTTAGAGTGATTAGATCCAGTGATGAATTTGTCACTTTTGACTTTTGTCGCGATCCTTCCTTCTACTGATTCATGTATCTCTTTATTCGGAAGGGAGTGCTCTGTTCCTCTTGATTGCCACTGCTCTGCTTTGACTACTCCTCCTCCTTGGTTTTGGGCAAAAGATATTTACCACTCAGCTTAGAGTTGTGCTCTTCTTGTTCAGCTTGCTACTTCGTGGCACACTCCTTTTCCACCTGGTCCCTCTCCTCGAGATCTTTTCTACACTTCTCGGCCAACTGCTGGACCTTCTACTTGGATGCTTCCTTATTTTTCTTCTCTGCGGACTTGTTGGTGCCCGTGACTAGATTGGATGGGGTATGCAAATCTGTCAGCTAGCACTTGATGACCTCCTAAATAGCATCATCTGTAGTGAGGTAAGGCAGGTCAAACCATTTTTATTGTGGATTGTTCCGCACCCTGATCTATACACGGTGGAAATCAACTTTAAACTCTACATACTCTGAAATCTATTCAAATACCGTTGGGGACAACTGTGGATTCTGGTTGATGGCCATTCGAATGCTTGCCTCCATCAACACCCAAAATACCTTGGTTTCTGTGACGCACGCGACATCCTTTGTTACCCAAAGGGATGCAAACTGTGTAGCCTCCGACAAATCTTTCTCCACGGGAGGAAATTGACTATCCTCAAATAGATCCCAAGTGATAAGCACAATGGAGAGAAACAACCACAAATAGTGGAATTTTTTACTCTCACCCTGCACCTATCGACAGTTTGCAAGGAACTCACTACAAAGGTAGCGTGACCAATTGAACTACACACCCTCCACGCATTGTGAAACTAGTGAAATAACTGGCGTCAGAACCTCGTCTGCATGACATTTTCTCATGACATTTCCAGCAAGTATCTGCAAAGAAATTTTTACCGTAGGGTCGGTGATTGAGGTAATAGAGTACCCACGTGGCTTCTTCATGAGCTTGAATTTGTCTTTTATTTTCTCTGTGAGGTCATGCTCACTCGTCTTTCCACCAAACTCCTTGGCTGAATTCAACCCTGAGTGCAAAAACAATGTGATTCAGTGGATCAACATATCAGTGATAGGGATCGGTGTGCTCAGCCACAAGCATCCGTCATGTACCAAGGTCAACAACTGCTTGATTACAATAAGGTTGATATTAGAGCAGTGGTAGTGGGGCACCCACAACAGGTTCAACAACCCTGAATGATTCACTTCACGAATCCACTCCATAGGCTCCTTTCATGTAGTTCTTTGTTGCAAGGTGGGGGAACCTCTCGTGGTACACAAATCCCAGTCTTCCAGCTTTAAATGTGGATTCCGTGCCAAGTGCGGACCTTCAAAAGTGATTCTCTTCGGTAATAGGGGTGTATTGAGGAGGAATTTTCATGCATCTGGTTCCTCAGGGACCTTCACTTTTCCCTTACATGGAGGGATATAATATGATAGTTTGGAGATAGGCTCTAGCCCCTCAGAATCTATATCCTTCGCACCTTCTTCATCCTCCAAATCAACCACTTCCCCTTATCCTTTGCTGGTTGTTTTTCCTTCTTCTGAGCTTGGGTAGTAGCATGCTTCCTCAGTGACTCGCACACTGGAATGGGCTTCATGTGCTTGTATTTCTTGGGCTTGGGGACTTCCCGCACCAATATAGGTTTCGGCCTAGGTGACCTCGGTGCCATAGGCACAACAACTGGAACCTCCATGCTCACATCTTCTGGAGCTGCTCCCTCAGAAGCAACATCTCCACTAGTACTCATAGTTTCCGCGAGGCTTGGTCCTAGCATCTTTTCCAGGATGAATGACTGATTTACATCTGATAACTTGACAAATGCAGAGCTCGTGACTAAATCCTCCCAATACGAGCGATTCATACGCAATTGACAAGGTACTAGATTATTATTATTGTAGGGTCGGCTAGATTATATTGTGACTCCTTAGACTCCTATATATAGAAAGGAGGTTTTGTCATTTGTATCATCCAAGAATTGTTCATTTATGTAATGTAAAGGAGGTTTCCCCCTCGAAGAGGTTGAATTCTAAGGCGTTGATCTATCTTTTCTATCTTTTCTTGAGCTGGGTTCATAACATTTGTATCAAAGCTTTGGATTCTAGGGTTTCACCGATAATAAGAAAATCTGTTTACAATATTCTACTGGTGCAGACTCATACCAATATGCAAGCACCCACCTGTAGAAGGCTACAAACTTCTCACGTTTTCCATATTCTATTGGAAGGGAGCTACAACCCCCTAGCTCTTGTACTAGCCAATGTGTTTACTAGTACGTAGGCACTGACCTACAGAAGGCTACGATCTTCTCTCTTCCTCTAGGGACCACGTTTCATAAATTTTTAGATTGGATGCTTCTGGTACACAAAAATACACATGAAGGCCTCGTTTCATCAAATTTTCACACTGGACCCATTAGAAACTTTGAAACTCAAACTACATTAACCAACAATCAGTCGATTAGATCATTTTCACCAAAACACTGTGATGAACCCAAAAACTTGCATCATCATTCAGAACCAACTACAACCTCAAAAATCATGCATCAGAATGTATATGATACTTTATTGAAGCCAACCTGCATGTATATGCTACTTCCTTTAATGAAACCTACATATACCTTCAAAACTACTGAAACATACAACTTCTGAATCAAGTTTGTACCAATCACCAACCAACAATATACTGAACATCTACTGTCAATTTACAGAGCCTTACATAGGCAGTAGCAGAGACCACCCTTCTCAGTTATACAATCAATCAATCAGATATAAAACACCTTATGCATTCAATTTTACATTCATATCTAAGAAGACTTCATGATAGACAATAGAAAAAAACAGAACTAATTAGATAGATTAGTTAGATCTGAAGAATAGACTTTTCTTCTGTATACACTACTTGGAAGAGTATAACTTGCGTGTACAAGCACTTTTACCGAGATGAACAAACATATAGATCTATAAACATTAACTCATAACTTCGTTGCTATTCCAGACTTGAGAAAAACCTATATCATGACATTTAAAGAATAAAACAGGTGTACACAATCAGATTTGGCCCAACCAACATTATATCATGCAATGATAAGTCATTTTAGGCCTCATTATCTTGATCCAACATTGAATTCAATGTGCAAACAATATTTCATATCAAATCACCAACATAGCCTCTACAACATAAAATATACTTCAGATAGAAGTATTCCTTAGAAATCCTTTTCACTTGTACACCTTGGACATATGATCTTCTCCTCCTTATATAACTTTAGGCCTTTATCAATACCTCGTACCAAAACCACTTAGGACCCATGGTATTCTTGGGTGAGATCAATTAGTCGTTACTACGTTCAATATTGTGTGCTAATATTATAGCATTGACCCCTGGTATTCTCTACTCTTGAAATTCATTGATTTTCCAACCTGTATGCACTTTTCCTCTCGCGGAAGTGTGTGTATACATATACGCACTTTTTTGTTCTGTGGACCTACATGTATACACTATTTTGACTAAGTGTATCTTCGTATACATCTTAAACGGCTTTTCACCATCCTTTACCTTCAACTTATTCATTTTGATTGGTATACTTTAGTTCAATCTTCCTATTCTTCTATACCAATGCCCTGTTACATATGAATGGATCTATTACACTGTGGGTTGCCTTTCATCAAAATTGAACTGACCTATGAATGAGTTACCATCAAGGAAAACACTTGTATCATAATGCCAACAATCTCCCCCTTTAGACTTGATGGCAACCATGCTGGTGTTGATTACTACAAGCTGTAGAAACTATTAGAAATAACAAGCAACACCAAAATACTCTCCCCCTTTGACATCAAGGGCAAAGGGCGAACCAAGTTATTCTCCCCCTTTGATATACATTATGTTGTCCATGCTCCCTCTGAGTACATGCTGAGTTTGCAGAGATATGTTTCAAAAGAATAACATGACTCTATAAATCAACTAAGTGAGTATGACCTCCCTATGACCTATGATTCATCAATCACCCAACCAAGTGGGGATACACCATATTTGACTCATCCACCCAGTCAAGTGGGGATATAAAAATTGTTTATACATGACAGAAATACAACAATTATTACATCATTCATCCCATGCAAAGTGGGGATACAAATTACATCATATGTCCAATAGGACTCATTGAAATATAGACCATGACAGAAGAAGTCATATCACACCCTAGATCTTTACATACTTATGCAACAAATGATATAAGTATTTGAAGCCATAGCTGAACTCAGTAACCATGATGCCAAGAATGATGAATGTGAGTGAAGGCTAATGCTCCTCTTGAACCCGTGCTACGTGTTTTGTGTCAAAAAAACATATACGCTCCTTCAGCCCCAGAAACCTGCATGTATATGTGACTATACTTCATGAAACCTGCGTATAATAACCTTCCTCTGAAACTAGATTTAACAACAGGATGACGCAACAACTACTCCCAGTTTTTGTCTGTGATATTCAAATGTTTCTCTAGGAAGTAGTTTAGTGAAGATATTAGCAACTTGTTCTTTGCAGGGAACATACTCCAATTTAACCTTTTGTTCAAGAACTTGTTCTCATAGAAAATGGTACTTAATGGGTATGTGCTTGGTCTTGGAGTGCATGAAAGGATTTTTTGAAATACTGATGGCACTTGTACTATCACATAGAATGGATATGGGTGGAGTACATGTGATCTGAATGTCTTGCAATGTTTGCATCATCCAAAGTAGTTGTGTGCTGCAAGATGCAATAGCCACATATTCTGCTTCAGCTGTAGATAAGGCAATCGAACTTTGTTTCTTGCTGAACCATGACACTAACTGAGAACCCATATAGAATGCACCTCCACTAGTTCTCTTTCGATCATCAACATTTCTTGCCCAATCTGCATCTGTATATGCATGAAGAGTAAGATCTATATCTTTAGGATACCATAGTCCAAATTCCTGAGTTCCTTGAAGATATTTGAAAATTATTTTGACCACTTGGAGATGTGATTCCTTTGTATTTGCTTGGAACCTTCCAACAATTCCTACTGCATGCATGATATTAGGTCCGGTACATATTAGAAAAAGAAAACTTCCAATCATAGATCTATAAGTTGGTTGGTTTACTGCTAGTGATTCATCATTAGAACTGAGACTGAATCTTATTACCATTGGAGTACACACTGGTTTAGAATCTTCCATTCCATACTTCTTTAATATATGCTTGAGATATTTGGTTTGTGAAAGAAAGATACCATCTTTTGCTTGTTGTACTTGTAGACCAAGAAAATAAGTAAGTTCACCAAGTAAGGAAATTTCAAATTCTTGCTACATTACTGAAGCAAAATTGTGACTCATGGATTCTTCATTGCTACCAAATATGATATCATTAACATAAACAACAATAATTAGAAGTTTATCATTTTCAACCTTTACGTATAAATTGCGATCTGCAGAACCTTTGTGAAACCTTGTTGTTGTAGATATTTGTCAAGGTGGTAATACCAATCCCTTGGAGCTTGTTTTAGACCATAGAGAGCCTTTTTAAGCTTGCATATTAGTTTTGCATCATTTCCAAAAATGAATCCTTCTAGATGTTCAATATAAAATTATTCTTCTAAATCTCCATTAAGGAAGGCTGATTTTACATCCATTTGATATACTTTGAATTTTCAAAAACTAAAAGGAGAAAGAAACATCCCTATGGCTTCAAGTTTGGCAACAGGTGCAAAATTTTCTTCAAAATCTATACCTTCTTGTTGAGCATACCCTTTATAAACAAGTCTGGCCTTGTTTCTAATAACTTCTCCATTTTCATTCAGCTTGTTCTTAAATATCCATTTTGTTCCTATAACATTTTTATCATGAGGCCTAGGAACTAACTCCCAAGTATCATTCTTTTCAATTTGGTCAAGTTCTTCATCCATGGCCTTGAACCAACATTCACCTTTGCAGGCTTCATTTACATTTTGAGGTTTGGTCGAGGATAGTAATTCTAGATAGCTTGAGGCCCCTGTAAGAGTTCTTCTTGTCTATACACTAGCCCCCGTTTCTCCTAGAATTTGAGATTTTGGATGATTCTTCTGAACATACCTGAATGGAGTCTTTTCCTTGTCTGTTGTATCTTATTTTCATGCTTCATTGGTTTCTTCTTCTATATCATTTTGATTTGATGCAAGAAAGCATTCCCCAACTTCCTCACTGTCATATTCCTCTGTTGATTTCATTTGTTCCAGATTTTTGCATGCTTCATCAATTACAATATCAATGCTTTCAATAATTTTTTGAAGTCTTTTATTATAACATTTGTATCCTTTACTTTTGGATGAATAACTAAGAAGAATTCCTTCATCTACTTTGGGTTCAACTTACCAAGTTTTTCATCAGTCCTTTTGATGAAACATTTGCTTCCAAACACTCAAAAGATTTTTTACAATATGAGGCTTACCATACTAAAGTTCATATGGAGTTTGATTTCTATTTATCCGAACATTTTCTTTGTTGAGAATAGTTACAACAACAAATGCAGCTTCACCCCAGAAGGTCACAAGAGTTCCAGATTCATCAAGCATTGCTCGAGCCATTTGTTGAACTGTTCTGTTCATTCTTTTCACCACGCCATTTTGCTCAGGATTTCTTGCAACAGAGAATTGCCTCTTTATTCCATGTTTTTTAGAAAAGTAAAAAATTCATCTGATATGAATTCTCCCCCTCAATCAGATCTAAGACATTTTGTTTTTCGATCTGATTCATTTTCAACTAAAGGTTTGAAGGCTTTAAACTTTTCAAATGCTTCATCTTTAAGCTTTATTAGACCTATCCAACACATCCTAGAAAATCATAAATAAATAAAATAAAGTATTCTTCTCCACGAGGTGAATTTTTCCTTGTTGGTCCACATAAATCAGTATGGATGAGTTCAAGAGGCTTACTTGCTGATCCTTGTTTTCCATTGAAGTGAGATCTGGTTTGCTTACTGACTTGACATGGTTTGCATATGATATTTTCTGAGATGCTGATATCTAGAATATCACGAACTGCCTTGAGCCTGCATGCTTTTCTTATTTGAGAAAAGCTTAGGTGTCCCAATATTCTATGCCATAGCCAATTTTCATTGGTTTTTCTTAGATAACATTGTTTTTGTCATCCTTTGAGTATGTATAAGTTGTTTGGATTTCTTGTTCCTCTGATCACAGTGTTTCCTGTATCAAGCTCACAAACCACACATCCGTTTGATCTAAACACAACTTCATTTCCTTGATCACACAATTGACTAACACTCAATAGGTTATACTTTAAACCATCTACATACATGACATTTCCAACTTTAACCTTTTCTTTCAAGAAGACAGAACCTTTACCTTTAATGACAACTAGAGTGTCATTTCCAAATGAGACATTCTTTTCTTTTTCTAAAGCATTGTATGAATGAAGTTTCTCTTTATCACCTGTCATGTGTTTGGAGCATCCGCTGTCAATGTACCACTAATTTTCTTGTCCTTATGCATATAGAGCTATGCCACATATTTCTAATTTGGATTCCTTCTTTCTCCATATCTTGGGATTTAATGATGTTTGTTCCTTTTGAAGTGATGGCCAAAATTTTCCCCTGCATTCAGATTCTTCATGACCACAGTTGTTACAAATCGAACATTCTACTTCATTTTCAAGAGGAGAAAAGTTATTATAGAAATTTTCTTGGTTCCTGTTACACTCTTTTGATTTCTTACTTCTCTAGTCATGATGGTTTTGTAAGCAACACATTTAGTAGCCTTGCGCCCAAAGTTATGACATGAAAAACATTGCCCATTAAAGAAGCTTTTGTGATCATAGAATCTTTTGGCATTGCTTACCTATTGGTTGAAGCTTCTATTGATATTCTTCCTTGGAGGAAATTGGGTATGATTTACTTGATGAGTAATTTTAGGCCTTTGCTGACGATTGGCATACTATTCACTAGTCTTTGCTGCATCAAGATAGCTTCTGGTAGAGGCTGACGGTTTTTGAGATTGAGATGATTCTTCAGCATATCCAAGACCTGTCTTTATCAGAGGAGAACACTAAATTTTGATGATTTCATTTAAAGTTTCATATCCTTTAGCAAATCTAATATTATGATATTTTTTCTTCTCAAGTTCTTTTCTTAGACCCACAATTTCACATTCTAGATTTTCATTGTGTTTTTCTCTTTCAGTGAGTTAGTGTGTAAACGTATCGATGATCATATTCCTTTCATCTAAACATATTTTGAGTTTAATAATTTCTTCAAGAAAGTCTTCCTCTTCTAAGGCATCCAAAAAATCATCATTGTCATAAGCCATGAGTAGTCTATAATCTTGGTCAATTTCATCTTCATCACTATTTGATAAGCCATCACTATCTTTATGCGTATAATAACTCCTTTTCACAACCTGTTTTCTATTTCCTTTTGCATATTAATTTCCTTTTTCATATTTATCTTTAGGAGGACATTTGGTAGCATAATGGCCGATTCTACCACAAGAAAAGCATTTGAAAGGTAGCTTACCTCTGAATCTTCCGAAACCCCTTTGAAGCTTCTTGACAAAATTTACCTCATCTTATTCTTCTGAAATGTGTTCTGATTCATTGTGTTATTCCTTTTATTTTCCCCTTGATGACACTTTGAAAACGACTTCTCTAATATATGATGGACCTCCTTTTCTCATTTCAAAGGTAGTTAGGATTCCATGGAGTTGAGTCACAGTAATAGTTTGAAGATCGTATTTTTCTTCTATGGAAGACACTTTTGACTCAAATTTAGAAGATAAATATCTCAAAATTTCCTCAACTAAAGTAGCTTCCTTTATCTCTTCACCCATATTCTTCATACAATTAACAATCTCATTTATACACAAAAAGTAACTAGCAACACTTTCATCACTATGCATCTTAAGAGTTTCATACTGAATTCTAAGAGTTTGAAGCTTAACACGTTTTACCTGAGAGTCTCCTTCGTACCTCTGAATGATTTTGTCCCATATCTCTTTGGTATCTTGAGCTGCACGACTTTGACAAATTATGATTCTGAAAAACTTCCCAATAACGTATTGACAACTTTGGCATTGGTTTCGTATAACTTCTTACCTACAGAGACTGTAGGAATTGTTGTTGGAAATTGATATCCTCCTTACATAATTTCCAAAACATCAGCTCCAAGCGATTGTATATAGACTATGGTTCTTATTTTCTAATATAATAAGTTGCTCCCATTGAAGATTGGTGGTTTGATGGATCCCATGCCTTCGTGATTATTCATCTTGAAAGATCTTTCTTCAAGTGATCAAGCTTCTTCTAAAGGACCTACTCTGATACCAATTGTTGGAAATAATACTGAGAGGGGGGCTGAATAAGTATTATCAGATCAATAATTTTTCATTTCCCAAAAAGATCTATATATGCTACTTCTGTGAAGTGAACTAGCGTGTACACACTAATGAGATTAGTGAAACCAACATATTGTTAGGATATTTCGACACATAGGAAATAGTTAAGTATAACTTGGTCTAGTGTAGAGTTAGGTAAAGTGTGTTTTTTTACTATGTACTTTTGTAACTTACAATCCGATGGTCACGATATGTAGTCATTTGATGGTTCATTCTCTCCTTGGTATTACCGACACTTGATCTCTATTTAAAGAGCATGGAAGGTCATTTGTAGTGTAATTGTTCATCAAAGAATATTATGTAAATTTTCATTCTTTTATTAATAAATTTCCTGAAGTGGCCGCGTTGGCTCAGGCCATGGACCGTTTTCCTCTTTGAGGGTTTTAACCACGTCAACAATACTAGTGTATTCATATGTGATCTGTTTGTGAGCGGTGTACTTTGGTGTTCTATCCGAGGAACTTACCCTGTAAATTCATACATGGTATCAGAGCTATTTGAGAGCCACATCTGTTGGTGATCAAAATCTAAAGTTGGTAGAACTACATCCGACTGTCGTTTCCTAGATCTACTGTTACTGACTACTTTCAGGCCAAGACGACTGCTCTATTGTGTCAGGAGAATCTGTTCCAATGAGGAATCCCTTTCATTTGACGTGGAAAGGTTTCTGGTAGCCCTAGGTACGTCACTTTAAGACCTGGAGGTATACAATGTTTATTTGTAGTTTCTAGTTATTTTCTCTTTGTTTATTTTGGTTTATTTGGTTCTTTGTCTTCTTATTACTGGATCTATACCTTTCATTTCTGTGTATGCTCTTTGCCCCGTGACTCTGTGCGATCTGGGCAAATCAGAAACAGAAAGGAAGAAATTTTCTCATGCGTATGCTCTTTTCTACCATGCCTTAGTGTGATCTAGGAAAACCATAAACATTGAGGAAAATATTTAGTTTCCGGCTAAAGCTAACTTCAAGCCGTAAGGTTATTTTTTTTTTTTGGTATGTCCATGTTGGGTTTTGTGTTTTTTGTTTTGTAGGCAAAAAAGAGCTTTTTCAAGTAAGCATGCACCCCAAAGCTTTAGTGACTACAAAAAAAAAAAAAACCCCTTCCTCTTTTCCAAAAATTACTAACCTTTTAATCTAGCACACTTGGTCCAAAGCTACTTTATGAGAATAGAGTTCTTGAGTTCAAGTCTTTCTTTTTGTTGAGCTAATTAGATTAAGTTTGGAAAGGGGGTAGATTTTTTTTAAATATAACATTATTATTCATTTCCGCACATTCCCGCACTTCGTTGGCATCTTCAACAACTTTTCTTGAAAAAGCCATAACTTCTTCATTTGGAAGCCGTTTTCAGAAGCGTTTTTTTTTAATCAGCCTAATTTTTTGAGATCTTTCCATTGGAACACTTAGTTTTAGCATCTATAGCTTCATTTTCTGTTAAAATGGAAAGTCCATGCCAAGTTATTCTTGACAACACCAACTACTTCCAATGGTGGTCCTACATTGTGGATTTACTTAGAAGTAAAGGTCTTTATAGAATAGCCTCAGGCCAAGAAACCAAACTGAAAGATGAAGA
>APFE030334035.1:43369-58410 GCA_000404065.3 Pinus taeda | reverse complement strand
ATATTTTTATTTGTTTACACCCTCACATGTATATAAGGTGACTTATGGAGTAAATATAAAAAATGCTTTATTTATTTACCATACCTCTCATTTATTTATATTTTTAATAATTTACCATACCTCTTTTATAAATATGGTATTTGGGCCTTTGGCCCATAGGATTCACTTAAATAAAACCTATTCTTGAAAATGGGCGAATGGAAGGTTGTAACTCCTAATTTCAAGGGCTAAATTTACCTTTTTTACCCTCTCCCTTAAAATAAGATGGGCTATTTGAGGTGATTTGTAAAAATGTACTATGATACAAAATATTCGCCCACTAAAAATTTAAAACCCCTTAATTTCGCCAAAGGGCGAACATTCGCCCCTAAAATCACCCCTATTTTTGTGAATTCAATGGAGTGAATACGACTGCAAGTTTCCTGGCCGGAGTCTGGGATTTGGAGCTTGTGGAGGATTATAAATCTATACGTTACCACTGTTCACACCATATTTAATATTATATAAAAAAATTATAATTTTTTTTTTTTAACTTTTAATTTTTTAACATGCCCGTCAATATGAAGTTTCTGAAAATGAATGGCAAGTTGAGCATGACGTGGAGGTTTTAGATTAAAACGTATTTTACAGGTAAAAATGCGAAATACAGGCATACGGGCGTCAAATTTAACCCCTGGGTCCATACACAAAAACATTTGATTCAACGTTGTCTCCAAGAAGCTCTGCTATGATTAGCCACAGAAGAACATTTATGTGAAACAATTGCAAACTATTACGTGCACTGGCCACATCATTGTGTATCTTATTACATTGATAACCTATCTAGACAACTTTACTATCGCATACTGCATGTGAAACCTTACACGGGTGTAATAAGTGCATGGATCCACTATATTGTTAGAAGCTTCTTCCAAAGTTTATACTCACTTATGATAATTTCATATTTCAATATTATTTTTGTATACATGGTTTACGAAGTGAATTATATTAGATATCATTTTTGGGATTCAACTGCGTTAAGTTAGTCATTCATGTATGACCATTTCCATGAGGGGTAGTCGTAAGTGACTAATTTCTCATGCTTTGAATGTTTCATGAGGCACAATACTTGCTAAGGTTTTGCAAATGGGGTAGCAAACTAAGTGGGCTTGCTTGTGGGGAAAACTCCAGAGTTAAGTGCGCTTGAGCCAGAGGCGATCTGGGATGGGTGACCTCCCGGGAAGTCCTGGTTACCGGGTGCAAGCCCCGGAAGTGATGATTGACGCTATGTGATTTATTTCACCAGTTTCAATCCCACTTCTTCACCCTTGTGAGCATCATCCGATGCAATGAGTGCTAAGTGAACTTTTCAAAGCATGAGAAATTAGTCACTTACGACTACCTCTCATGGAAATGGTCATACATGAATGACTTATTTAACACACTTGAATCCCAAAAATGATATCTAATTCAATATTATTGTTATTTTGAATGAATATGATTTCTAGCTTTATTAAATACATTTTTTGGAGTGTATAAATGAATTTAACATTTTGAAATATATTTTAGGTATTAGATTTTTGTAAAATAAAAAATTATGATTTTTAAAATGTGCTTTATATTTTAGACAAAATTACCTAAAAAAACTAATTTATATATTACTATTATACCTTTTAATTACAGCTTACTCCATTTGTTTGGACTCTTAATTAATTATTTTAAACAAAACATTTTTGTTATAGTTTTTGACGAGTGAAAATATTATAATTACTCACTAATGAGATTGTTTTCAACATTAATTAATTAATTTAAATAAGACATTTTTTTAAAGTTTTTCTAACGTTATGAAATATATAAAATAATTAAAAATCAAAATTTATATTCGAAATGATTTTATTGCTCCACATTGTCGTTTACAAACACATATATTATATATTTATTATTTAAAAAATTAATACTACCCATATGTGTATATTAATAAGTTTATTAGTGTGTATATTAGTAAGTTTTGTTCAAATGATAATTTCAACTACAGCAAAAATTAAACAGCAACAACAAACTGTTTTTCTTTTCTTTTGTGATGCGATCAGATCGCATATCGCATATCGCATCCATGTATGTTGTCTGTCTCTTCCCTTGAATTGTTCCCTTGCGACGTCACAATGCGATCTAATCGCAAATCACACCCATATGATAGTGCTCCATTTTTCTCTTCCGCAGATTGCGATTCTGCAATGCGATCAAAATTACAAATCACACATTTCACCTTCTTCAAGATCATCTCAGCCGTCCGATTGAAATCAAGGTTGATGTACAGGCCTACTGCAAATGAACTTGACATGAAATGAAAGTTACATTTTGACCGTCGTTTTTTCAGTGAAACAGTAAATGTAATTTATTGTGGGTTGGTAAATGTTGGTAAAATTTTTTTTTTATTTTTTATTTTTCACGGGAGTAAGATATAGTTAATATGCATTGTTGTGTTTTGTAGTTTTTCAGAGAGGTAAGTGAAGAATGCAGCAGCGCGTATGTGAAAAATACTCAACAATGTAAATGTAATTTTTGTTTTTGTAATGCATAGCAGTGCAAAGAAGGTTTTTGTTGTTGAAATTAAATATGCAGCAATGTGAATGAATGAAAAATATTTTTACACACAACAGTGTAATTTTTCTGTGGATAGACAGAGTAATTTTTTTTCTTTTGTGTGTGGAACTGAAGCGTTCCTATGTTATCCCTCTAATAGAGGAAGACCAATCTTTTGTAACAACATTCTTTTAATGAATACAAGTTTTTATGTGTGTTGCTGAAACTTTGTTCTCAGAAAACAAATTTTAGTTTCCACTGTGTAAAGAAAGAGAGCATTATCCTCTCTTAGTTTTGTTTGGAATCATCAGAAATTCCCAACATTGGTATCGGAGCTTGTCTAGGCTCTTTGAAGGTGTCAAAGAAGCTAAAGGAAGGATTTCTTATTGCAGCAACGTCTCCATCAGAGTGAAGACTCAGTCAAAAATCCAAGTTATTTCTCAAGTTTTTTTGTTTTGCTGTTGAAGACAGTCAGTGATTTTTAAATACATTCAAGTATTTTGAAGCATAGTTAAGAGTGCAAGAATGGCTAGCTCCAGCACCAACATCAACACCAACACTAGCATGGGTATCTGTAATACTCAGCTCCCACTATTTAATGGGAAAAAATATGACTATTGGGTAATGACTATGAGAGCCCTGTTTGCTTCTCAAGATTTATGGGAATTTGTTGAGGATGGTTTTGAAGAACCAGCAGATGAAAATGAGTTTAATAATTTAACTCAAGTAGAGAAAGAATGGTTGAAGAGCTATAAGAAGAAGGATTCTAAAGCCCTCCTCTTCTTATATCAAGCAATGCATGAGAGTGTGTTTCCAAGGATAGCATCAGCCAAGAGATCCAAAGAAGCATGGAAAAATCTCAAGACAGCCTATCAGGGCATGGAGAAAGTGAAGACGGGAAAACTACAGTTGCTCAGGAGATATTTTGAGAATCTATGCATGAAGGAGTCAGATAATATTGACTCATTCTTCACACAAGTAATTGGTCTAGTCACACAGATAAGGTCTCATGGAGAGATTCTTGAAGAAAGAAGGATTGTTGAGAAACTATTGAGGGTCCTACCCTCAAAGTTCGATGTGATTGTCACTACCATAGAAGAGACAAAGGATCTCACAAACTTCTCAGTTGATGAACTACATGCATCACTGATAACACATGAGAAGAGATTGAGTAGAGATAAAAACTCATCTCTAGAGAATGCCTTCAAGACCCAGATATCCTTTGGAAGAGGAAGAGGTCAAGGCAGAGGAAACAAGGAAGGAAGAGGCAAAAGCCAAAATAGAGCTAGAAGAAACAGTCCAACAAATACTCAAGGAAGAGGCAGCAATCCAAATCAGAACCAAGGCCAAGGCAGCAGCCAACAAAGTGGACAACATCATGCTCAAGACAAAGGTATGAAAAATCCAATGTCCAATGTTATTATTGTAAAAAATATGGGAATTATGCAAATGAATGTAGGAAGAAGCAGCATGATATGAGTAATAGAAGTAGTGCAAATATCACTAGAGAAAATAACAGCCAAGATAATTTGTTCTTAGCTTGTAATATGGCTGAAACAAAGAGTGATGATATATGATTTCTAGACTACGGTTGCAGTAACCATATGACAGGGAACATAGCCCTGTTTTCTAAGTTAGATCTGAGTGTGAAGTCACAAGTCACACTTGGGACTGATAGTAAAGTTTTTGTTATGGGAAAAGGAGAGGTAAATATCCTAACAAAGAAAGGTGAAAATAAAACCATGGTAGATGTTTATTATGTTCCTGGAATGAAATGTAACCTCTTGAGTATTGGGCAGCTTGTTCAAAAGGGTTACAATGTTTTCTTTGAGAGGGATGTGTGCACCATCATGGATAGAAAACCCAGCAAACGATGTATTGTTGAAGTAAAGATGACAAGGGACGGGATGTTCCATCTTACGATAAAAGCAGTTTTGAAAGATGAAGTTGAAATTGCAGAGGTTACACAAGAGGCTTTCCAAAGCGAACCAAAGGATGAAAATTGGTTGTGGCACTTGAGATTTGGACATCTCAACTTTGGAGGTCTTAACCTGTTGAGTAGAAAAGGAATGATAAGAGGACTACCATTGATAGAGAAACCGTACAACCTTTGTGAAGGTTCTATCTTGGGGAAACAACACAAAGAAAGTTTTCCATCTGGGAAAAGCATAAGGGAAAAAGCACCCTTAGAGATTGTCCACTCAGATTTATGTGGACCGATGCAAACTCCATCACTTGCAGGCAACCTCTATATACTAACATTTATTAATGATTTCACTAGAAAGATTTGGGTTTATTTCCTGAAGAACAAAAGTGAAGTGTTTGAAAAATTTCGCAATTTCAAAGCGCTTGTAGAAAACCAAAGTGGGCTGCATATCAAAATTATAAGAACTGATAGAGGAGGTGAGTATATCTCCAAAGAATTTCTACATTTTTGTAGAGAAAATGGAATTCATAAGCAGTTTACCACAAGGTACACTCCGCGGCAAAATGGTGTTGCCGAAAGGAAGAATAGGACAATCATGGATATGGCGAGGAGTATGTTGAATGCAAAGCATTTGCCAAATGATTATTGGGCTGAAGCTGTACACTGTGCAGCGTATATTTTGAATAAATGTCCTACAAAAATAGTCATGAACAGAGTGCTGGAAGAAGCATGGAGTGGGAGAAAGCAAGGAGTCACCCACATGAAAGCTTTTGGATGTGTGGCTTATGCACATGTTCCAGATCAGCTAAGGAAGAAGTTGGACAACAAAGGGGAGAAATGTATTTTCATTGGATACAGTGAGGAATCGAAAGCTTATAGGTTGTATAACCCATCCACCAAGAAGTTTTTTGTGAGTAGAGATGTTCAGTTCATTGAGGAAGAAGCTTGGGATGGAAGCATATAGAAAACAATGAATGTTAAAAGCTCTTTGTCTCATGATGAAAATGATGAGGAGATGGCTGAAATACATCCCCAAACTGCAGCGTCAACATGAGGGTAGCAAGCAACACCCTTGAGGAGAAATGAAAGTGCTTCTCCAAGCACAGCACAAGGAGGAAATTCGAGTGCGTCTTCAAGCACTTGTACACCAAATGAAAGAGGTAAGGAGTTCGGAAATTTAAGTGACATTTATGATGAAGGTATGAATTCTTTGTTTTCTTTATATTGTCATGTTGATGACCCTATTCATTTCGAAGAGGCAACTAAGGATAAGAAATGGATAGAAGCTATGGATGAGGAGATCAATGCCATAGAAAGAAACAAGACATGGGATTTGGTTGAACTACCAAAAGGAAAAGAAGTCATTGGAGTCAAATGGGTTTACAAAACCAAGAGTAATGCTAAAGGCAAAATAGAAAGACACAAGGCAAGACTTGTTGTCAAAGGATACAAACAACAGTATGGGAGAGACTATGAGGAAACGTTCACACCGGTTGCTAGGATGGAAACCGTGAGAGCAGTGCTATCCATAGCAATGCAAAACAAGTGGAAAGTTTACCAAATGGACGTGAAGTCAACATTCGTAAATGGAGTGTTAATGGAAGAGGTTTACATTGAACAACCTCTAGGCTATGAAAACAAAGATCAAGAGCACAAAGTGTGTAGATTGAAGAAAGCTCTTTATGGGCTGAAGCAAGCACCAAGAGCATGGTACAGTAGGATAGATTCCTATCTACTGGAAAATGGATTTGAAAAATGTGAGGGAGAACCCACCCTCTACATCAGAGAAAAAGATGGTATAATTCTAATTGTTGTGTTATACGCTGATGATGTTATTTTCACAGATAATGATGATTATCTCATTGAAAATTTCAAAACAGTCATGAAAGAAGAATTTGAAATGACTGACATGGGTTTGTTGAGATACTTTGTAGGAATAGAAGTAGAAAAAAGTGAAAATGGGATTTTTATCTCATAAGCAAAATATGTCAATGAAGTATTGGAAAGATTTAATATGCAGGACAACAAGGCAACAATCACTCCCATAGTGATGGGATTAAAAATCAGCAAAGAGGACATCAACAAGTATTTTGATCCTACGTTGTACAAGAGCATAGTTGGCAGCCTCGTGTGTTTGACTGCAACTAGGCCGGACATAATGCATGCTGTTATTTTAATTTCCAGATTCATGGAAAGGCCAAAAGAAGCACATTGGCAGGTAGCAAAAAGAATTTTGAGGTATGTTAAAGGTACAAAAAGGTTAGGAATTTTATATACAACTTCAGAATGTTCAGATTTAATTGGATACACTGATAGTGATTGGGATGGAAGTGTAGGTGATCGGAAAAGCACACCCGGTTATGTTTTTCACATGGGTTCAGGAGCCATTTCACGGGCTTCTAAAAAACAGCCTATTGTAGCGTTGTCTACAGCAGAGGCAGAATATGTGGTAGCTACAGCAGCAGCATGTCAAGCAGTTTGGATGAGAAGAATGTTAAGAAGTTTATGCCAAGAGAAAACAAAGGGAACTGTGATTTTTTGTGACAATAGCTCAGCTATTGCATTATCCAAAAATTCCGTGTTTCATAAGAGAACAAAACACATCGACACAAAGTTCCATTACATCAGAGAATTAGTAAACAATGGAGGAATTGTTTTAAAACATTACAGAACTGAGGAGCAGGTTGCTGATATTCTGACCAAACCAGTGGGACATAAAAGTTTTGAAATTTTGAGGAAATGTCTGGGTATGACCGATAACCTAACAGTTGAAATTAAAGGGAAGTGTTGAAATGCTATTTTCAACTACAACAAAAATTAAACAGCAACAACAAATTGTTTTTCTTTTCTTTTGCGATGCGATCAGATCGCATATCGCATATCGCGTCCATGTATGTTGTCTGTCGGTTCCCTTGAATTGTTCCCTTGCAATGTTGCGATGCGAATTAATCGCAAATCGCAAGTCGCAGTTCACACTCATATTTTTAATGCTCCGTCCTGAGATTTCTACCGATTGTGATGTTGTGATGTGATCAATCGCAAATCGCAAATCGCAACCATATGATAGTGCTCCATTTTTCTCTTCCACAGATTGCGATTCTACGCTGCGATCCAAATCGCAAATCGCACATTTCACCTTCTTCAAGATGATCTCAACCGTCCAATTGAAATCAAGGTTGATGTACAGGCCTGCAGCAAATGAACTTGACGTGAAGTGAAAGTTACATTTTGACCGTCATTTTTGTCAGTAAAACAGTAAATGTAATTTACTGTTGGTTGGTAAATGTTGGTAAGATTTTAATTTTTTTTAATGTTCACGGGAGTAAGATATAGCTAATATGCATTGTTATGTTTTGTTGTTTTTTAGAGAGGTAAGTGAAGAATGCAGCAGTGCGTATGTGAAATATACACAGCAGTGTAAATGTAATTTTTGTTTTTGTAATTCACAACAGTGCAGAGAAGGTTTTTGTTGTTGAAATGAAATATGCAGCAGCATAAATGAAACAAAAATATTTTTACAAACAGTAGTGTAAATTTTTCTGTGGATAGACAAAGTAATTTTTTTTCTTTTGTGTGTGGAACTGAAGCATTCCTGTGTAATCCCTTTGATAGAGGAAGACCAATCTTTTGTAAGAACAATGTTGTAATGAATACAAGTTTTTATGTGTGTTGCTGAAACTTTGTTCTCAGAAAACAAATTTTAGTTTCTTCTGTGTAAAGAAACATAGCATTATCCTCTGTTCGTTTTGTTTGGAATCATCAGAAATTCCCAACAAGTTTATTGATGCTTTAAAAATATAACTATGCAAGCAAACTAACAAAAGTTATATTTGCATGAAAAAATTGTCGTTACCTTTTTTCATAGTTATAGTTACGTTGACGTGATTAAGGTAGTGCACGATATGCGCTTTGTCATTATGAAAATAGTTTTTCTTACATGACAACACTTCTTGGTTTTCTAATATACTACGACAAATACCTCTACACTTTCGTAGTAAATGTTATTAGTAGCTTGAACAATGTGTTGATTACGCATTGATTCGCTAAAATAAGAGATTGATTGAGTTTGTATTGATTCAATAAAATAAGAGATTGATTGAGTTTATGCGACAATACACAAAAGCATTTGTGCGGAACGAGATAGTGTGTGGGAGAAGTGAGGGGAGAGGGAATGTGTGTGGAGGTGCGAAAGTGGGGTTATAGTGGTTCTCCTACGTATATTCCACTTCAATGCATCCTTTCAGTTTGCTACGACAAATACTGAGAGGATTAATAATTCAAATTTCTAACCAATCAAGATTTATGTGTCAAATATCTTGTCAAATAAAGTGAATTTTTTTTTTTTGCCAAACGGAAGTCTGTGAAAACAATATATGGTTGGGAAAATTTGCGGACAAATATGAAATCTGAAGTATAATGGTTTTCTTGCATATATTTCTCTTCCACACAAGAGTCAAGTTACAAAACTGATTTTAAAATGTGAATTTAAGATTAGTTCTAATGCTATGAGATTAATTTTAAACTACCAATTTTATCATAGCATGGAACAAGAGAAAATTAAATTATCACCTATTTAAAACTGAAATTAATTTATAGGAGAGTAGTATTTTTTGGCATGAAAGAAGTCTTTAAACTAGTTGATTCAAAAAAATGAGAGATTGATTAAGTTTATGTGACATTTCGCCAAAATGTGGTAGATAGTAGATATATCCAGAATCATGGTTATATATTTTGTTGTCGCTCTTAGAGATTGCTTACAAGACCAGTGCCTAGGCACATCTAGATTTTGAGTGTCTTAAATGATTCTTTTTAAAATGGAGACCTGACATATATTCTATATGTATATATAGAATGGAATGGGTTGGCTCATTCATGTAAGGAGTAACACATGATTTTCTGGTACTTCTTTAAATGTACAAATCGTAGAAATATATGCATAAAACAGTGGAGACTGAGTAGTTCAAGGACTTACAGTTTAATAAGCTTTTAGAGAGCAATGAGAGAGGCAAAGAAGAAAGAGAAACTCATCACATAGAGCTTAAAGCATCAATAATTCTACACGGAAGATTTTAGGGGCTAATATTTGCAAGTGGGCTAATTCTCCATGATTTTTCCGAAAAAATGATTTACCAATTTCCATTTTTAATAAAAATGATTCGCCCAAATTTTACAATATAAAATATATTTTACCTTAAAAATCACTAAACTTTTATAGAGAGTATATATAAGATCATTATAAATTTGAATAATTTTACAAATACATCAATAAACATTTTATAGTTTGCATATTAGGGACTAGTGAGATTCGCCAATGTTTATAAACTTCAAGATAATTTTTCATCCTTAAAATTTTCCCTAGAATTTTACCTTCAACACATAGAGCTTGAAGTAGTAGGGATTTCTACACTTATTTGAGTTATGGGTAGAAATAATGGGTAAAAGAGTGACCGAATGCTATGATTCATGTAGTGCGAATTTGAAGATATAATTTCAATAATTCATACAGGCACATGCATTAATAAGTCTATATAAATGAATCTGTGAGTTAGTATGAAATATTTCTAGCAGTTATGATTGCGTGAATTCAGAGAAGACACATGAACATAATGTGTTTTAATAGAGGGATAACATACTGTAATACTTGAAGGGGGAATCACCGCCATTTCCTTGATATTCTGGAAAATTTGTATTATAAAGTCATATAGTCTCAAAATAACTAGTGTTTTCTTTAGAATTTTTGAACCTTTCTTAAGTTTTTCTTCCCCCTTTTTATCTAGAGAGGGGAGTGTTTAAATCATTCATTATAGAAAAATATTTTCTGTTGAGTCTCAGTTGTCTAGTTGACTAGCTGTCTCAGCCAGGGATGACTCTGTGACCCAAAAACATTACAAAATATTAATTCACTCATTAATGGGTGGTACATTATAGGATAACAAATTAGTCAAACATATGAACAATGTTATCAAAATATCTTCATTCCCATCCCTATGATCACTTCCGCTTCAAGTTTAATTCATTCGCGATAAGGCCTCCTGTGTTTCTCAGCTGACTCTAATCATTTTTTCCTTTACTGCGTGAATCATTCACCCTTCAAGGTTGGGAGTGGGAACTATCAGTTTCATGTTGTAGTATTAAAGCGGAGGACACCTGGGCAGTGCTTTAATTTCCCTTTGTATGGGGGCACCATGCTAGATAATTAGGTCTTCTTGAGCTACCAAGTCCTTGTTTACTTTTTTTCGCATCGACCCTGGTTTTGTGTCACAGAGGACCTTACTAGATTAGCCCAATCTGGTTTTGAATGCTCCCTCTTCCTTATTAAATGGCACAATTGTTGTCCCACTGTTCCTTTAAATTTTTGTATTGTCGGGTCGCAGAGTTCTCATATCAGGATTTCTCAACAAAAATCTTTTAGAGGATAGGGCCTCTAAATTGACTCCAGCCCCTTTTGCTTCATGTGACCGGGGCTATGACCAATTGATTAGTCCTCGGGTGCTAGTGCCTTTAGACCCTTGTCCGTGGGCCTTTTTCCTTTGATACTTGGAATCCCACATACTGGTGATTTATAACACTTTACCTTTGGCCTTTCCCCTTCATAATTGTGATAGTTAATGTATGGGATCAGGTCCACCCAGGATATTGCAATTGCATTATGGAAGAGAGTGTTGAGCATGAGTGGTCTTCGCAGGGGGACATGACCAGTAAGTGGTAAGTGAGGGGGGGTATGAAATGATAATAGAGGGACATGTAGTGGACGGGCCTCATGGGGGAACATGCCAGGGGGGGCGAAAAGGCCTAGGAGTCATTGATTTGGTGGAGTGAACATGGGTCGTCTGGAGATGGGGGTCTTTTATTTGATGGTGGAGGAGGGACCCTAGGATTGATGACAACATCAGTTCCAAGTGGCACCTCCTAATTGTTGACATGTGTCACCTGGATATGCCCCCATAGGACCCCTGAAAATGCCAGATCTGTGTGCCATGTTTCCTTTGTATTGCTACGTCATCCTGACATTAGTTGCCTTGTGTATTCATTTGGACAAATGATATTATGCCATGTGGCCTCGTTGGAGGAGAGAGAAAAGGCGCATCTGTCTATGGTTTTTCAACTAATTTCCTTTGTAATTTGGTGATGACCCTCTCATGCTTCTTACTATCGGTGTATTCTCCCTGCAATTCCTTAAGATTGGCCCGTTGGACTGGCCAATCATTGATTCATTGATTTGCCAATATCAGAGCTCCGCCCCTTTATACCGCACTTTGAAATCCCACCAATCACCGATAAGCCACGGCTTGGTTTTTTTTTTTTACTTTTGTGATCATCGATATCGGCAATCACTCAATCGCAGGTTTGTTGTGTCCTTCCCTACTACCACTGTTAGGAAACTGTGATTGCAATTTTTGATTTACTCCCATACCCCTGATAAGCCCTTCTCCTTCATTTTAGAGGCAACATAACCCTTGATCTTCAACAGGTCATATCTTCTAACCGGGAATTCCATTTTCGGACTTCCATATACCGTTGGAAACCTCATTCCGAGAATTATGAAATGGAGAGGATCCAATTAGGATTTGAGTGCTTATGTGGCCTGGAATATGGAATCAAACTTCACTTCTCTTTGGAAACTTTTATCGACTAAAAACTCATAATACAATGAGTGACAACATATTCACTTCATCTTCTCACACAATGTTTTCCTGCAGATACACCCTCTTTCAAACATCCTTCACTACACATAACTAAATATGTAGAAGTTTAAAATGGAAAGGTAAGTTAATCAATTAGAGTAACTTTTGATTTCCCAATTGCAATTTTGTCTTCCCTTCGCACATCGATGCTCACACACATACATCCTCTTCTACATATTATTTTTTCAACACACATTCTCAATTCTTATTATAGTGTAATTTTTTAACATCATGGCTTGTCCATTTACTTCAAAAAGAAATAATGTGGTCCTATTTGAGTTGCTAATGATTAATGATATAATTTTTGTCATAGCGTAGAGGTCCAAGAAGGTAACATAACTGCAATTTTGGCCCATCGCAATGTAAAAGAAATGTCGATCTTTGCAATTCAAGCTTCCAACATTATATTGGGGATATTTGCAAATCAATGATGACAATCATCATAGACACTATAAGAGTATATATAACTACTAGCCATGTAATTTATTTTTTTCCTATTTTAAAATTATTTTGCAATCTTTGAGAAATAAAAAAACTAAATTAGGGAAATAGTTTAAAATTAGGAAATTATATTTTGGCTTATGGAAATATGGAAAAAATGACCTTCTTCACCCATAGTATGACAAGCACTAAATTAGTTGTCATCTACATTGACATAATGTATAGCCAATGAATTAAAAAGTGCTATATAGATACATGTTATGCATGTGAATCAAACAATATTTATTTAGTAAGTCTGATAAGATGATATTAAGTTGTTCATCAAAGGGAATGTGGAGAAGCGCACAATAGCCCTCTTGTTAGCTCACAATTCAATAATGAAGTAAGGTGAAATTTTTTTATGGTCTAATTTCATTTGATTATGGTTGTTGTATTTCATATTTTTAATTAGGCCTTTTGATCGTTGTTTGTTATTATTGGGTGGTATAGTGATTTTCATCTTTTTGTTCTTGTTTCGGTTTTGGGTTATAGTATAAGTAGGTAGTTCCCAAAGACTATATTTATGCTTCTCTATGTTCGTTCTCACTAGCTTCTTAGGGATTCTATATCTTTTTTCTTGTCATATGTAAGTATTCATTTAGATGGCTTCTTTTAGGACGACGTCTTGGTTCATTGCAACAAAAGATTGGGTGGGTTTTTTTGTTGTGGGGTGGGTTTGTGTTCTATTTGACATGGAAGGTTATGTTAGTTGATCTAACGTCTTTTTATTCGAATCTTTTTGTTTTTTGGTGAAAGACAAGATGCCACGTCAATGAACTAGAATAAACCAACGGGTTGGTAAATGAGGGGAGTCAAGCCAACATCACTTGGAAAGAATTGGTAAGGGTGAGGTTAGAGAGCCCAACCTTGTTAATAAAACTGATTTTAATGTACCTACTTCTAATAAAAATATCTTTAGAAACCAGCTTGAATATCTCAAGATTCTTTTGGAATAACTCATAAGAGACAAACATGATTACCATAACACAATCATCTCATTCATGAATTATTTCGAATGTAACAAGTGACAGATGTAGAACAGACAAACAAGTATGCAAAGGGGTCAAAAAAGCCTAAAGGAAAAACTGGACTGCTTTGAAGGTAGATTTTCTCATATGGAGAAGCATTTACATTGTGTATTTCAACCTCCATCATCACTTGGTTCATGACTAGAGAATATTGTTAATTAACTAACCTTGATAGCTAATGACTCTTGGTTGTGTATTAATCCTAAAAGTTTTTTTGTCTCTATGCTCCTTTTCATTTTTGGATGGCGAAGCAATTTTGGAAATTTGTAATTTTTTTTTTGCTAATTACCTACTAGCCAATAAAGCTGGTAAGGGTGGTGTTGGTAACATCATTCCAATCTTTCTGAATAAATGAGAAACCAAGACTCACACACACAAAAAAAAAAAGATTAGGCAATAAATCTTGTAAGAGTGAGGCTAGTAAGATTTTTTTAAGTTGTTCTCTACATTGTAATCTTCTTGCATAAATGAAAAGCCAAGATTCACAATATCTCATAACATCTTATATATTGGAAAAATATCATGCATATTATGAGTTGAATACATGCAACACAGACATAGAGTCACAATTCATGATAATTATATCAATGGAGGAGCTTATTATTTTTGCAGTAAGAGGATCAAGGCATGTGATTATGTTCGGAGATAAAGTGATTATTGACTTTATTTCAACAATTATATTATTTGAAAACTTAGCCACAAAACATTTTTGTAATCTCCATGCATTTTAAAAGATGCAAACAAAAAATAAGACATGGATTAAATGCATAGAGTTCCAAATGCAAATATTAAATTATTAAAATCAATTAAACAATGATTAATATTATGTTGCAAAATCATTGTGATGACAACTGGTGGCATATGAATAGTTTATATCATTGAGTAGTATAGTGTGGAAAAGAGGACAAATGCTAGCAAGCAATCAGTTGAAGTAAATAATATGCGAATGAAATGTTGTGCAAGGTAGAAATGTATAAAACAAGTATACAGAGACGAAAATGCCTACAAATATGCGTAAATGGGAATGTCTACGAAAGAAACATCAAAATAAACATGTAAATATTGGACACAAACCTAGTCAAAATAAAACGTTAACTAGAAATTAAGCAAGTTGTCAAAGTAAATTCCTTTAAGCACTTCCATTATGTCCTCATTATGAGTCGATTTTCCAAATAATAGTGGAAAAACTCACATTTATAGGCAGGGGAGCTTTGGTTGATTGAGTTTATATGACATTTTTCCAAAATGTTCACATAGAATGGGAAAATATGCGTGTCAAATAACATAAAAAAAATGACAGTTTGCAGCGTCAGTAGAAGAAGTGTGCAAAGGGGTATGAATTATAATTTTTATTTTTTA
>APFE030334035.1:825-42411 GCA_000404065.3 Pinus taeda | reverse complement strand
AAAAATATATATTTCTCAATAATGAAATATAGTTCTTAAAAAACTAATTTGCAAATTTCAAAATCTTAAAATTATTTGAAAATAAAATATTTACACAAATTTCCAAAAAAACAAATGTTTTAATGGAGAGAGTATCAAAAACTCCAAAATCACATATAAATTCATTTGTTTTGTAAAGTTGTTCATTCATCATAACTGAAGTGTTTCCTATCTAGTGAATTCAACATATTATATAAAATAAATTGTTATTAATATGATAAACTTAAATACTTCATAATTAATTAATTAATATAAATTAAATTGTAATAATTTTTAAAATAATATTAACACCATGGCTGAAAATTGTTTGAATTTTAAGGATTTTCATAGAGGTGATATTTTCTCTTTAATGTCATCCTTGGAATTTTAAGGCTTTTCAGTGACATGATATTTTATCTTTAATACCATGCCTTAAAATCATTGGAATTTTAAGACTTGTGATATTTGATCTATAATGTCATGTCTATCATTGGAATTTTGAGTTTTCCTAGATTTATGATATTTTATCTTTAACATCATTATTAAAAGATGTTGACAACTTACCCCGAGAAAAACACATTATTCCAAATCATCAACACTTTTCTCTTTCGAGGTGTTTTTGCAGATAAAAAGCTAGCTTTTACTTCCATTTTTTAAAAATGTTGAAAATTTACCTTGAAAAAAAAGGTTATTCCAACATCAACACTTTTGTTTTTAGGTTGTTTTTCCATCTTTTTTGCCGGTTTTTGGCTAGAATACCCATTTTGAGGTAATTGTTCTTGTTTGATAGGTAACTATGTTTTCATACTAAATTTTATTAAGAGATTGAATGATCCCTTGATTAAACAACCATATGTTTAATTTAATAGAAGGAGAACTTGGCTGATGTTGTGTGACATTTCACCAAAGTGTTGTCATGGAATGTGAAAATGTGTCAAGTAGCGTGAAAAGTTTCCTTTTGCAAAGTGTGGAAGAAGTGTGGAAAGGGGGAATATGTGTGGAGGTGCGGAAGTAAGGGGATAAAGCTTCCCCTGCATATAGACCTCCTAAGAAAATCCTTTATTCCACTCAGTAAAAATTTAGAAGATTTTCATGCTACAGGGTCAAGTTGTGGAACTAGTTTTAAAATGCCAATTTAAAATTAGTTTCAAAGCTATGATTTTAGTTAATCATAGGATTGAGACTTAATTATTTTTTTAATATAAACTTTTTCGTAATGTGGGAATTCCATTGAGTTTATGTGAAATTAGTGTTAATCCTTGAAATAAGGTCAGCGTGGGAATTTCATTGAGCTTATATGACATATGTGACATGTAAGAAGCTCGGTGTGGGGGAGGGTTGGGCCTCCATTTTGTCCTGATTTTCATGATTTTACTTAATAATTTTGTGCCTGTACTAAGTGTCTATAATCATTCTTATTCTTTTTACGCATTATTAAGTTATTATTTAAAGGCATTTAGAGCTGATAGTTGTTGGTTAATTTTTTTTCCAATACTTTGTTTATGCTCTCAACTTGACCATTCGCTTGAGGATGATATGGGGATGTTATCCTGTGTTTGATCCCATATTTTTTCATAAGAATTTCTATCATGTGTGACATGAACTACGCTTCTCCGTCTGAAATCATCTCTCTCAGAGTACCATATTTGGAAAAAATTTCTTCAAATAGAGAGTTTGAGACAACTTGTTCTGTCGCTTTACCTACAGCCTTGGCTTCCACCCACTTCTTCATAAAATATGTGAAGACTAAAATGTGGAATTTTGATGTGAAGGTGGGTTAAATGGACCCATAAAATCAATGGCCATTCTTTTGAAAGGCTCAAGAACTACTTGTTGCTATAATGGTATTTCGTCTAAGTGACCTAGTTGACCCATCCATTGGTAACTATCACATCTTCGAACATAGTTCAATGCATCACTGAAGATAGATGGCTAGTAATATCCCATCTGTAACACCTTGTTGCCACTTTGTTTGTCTGCAAAATGTCCCCCACAAGGTCCATCATGAGCACCCTTCAAAACCTCAAAGATGTCACTTTCTACTACACAATGAAGGATTTGCTGATCACCCTCTGTATAAATGAGATATCCTACTATCCATGAGTAACGAGCACTATGGTGAATAATCCTCCATTGTTCCCTGTATGAAGAATGTTGTGGTACTTTTCCTGTAGTCAAATAGTTAGCAATGTCTGCATACCGAGGGGTATTAGTAGAAATTGCAAATAAATGCTCATCCAAAAAGCTATCTTCTACAAGTTCTCCTTCATTATCAACATTTAATCTAGACATAAAATTAGCAACTATGTTATCCTTGCCTAGTTGATCTATAATGGTGATATCAAATTCTTGAAGTAATAAAAACCACCTTGTTATACGCCGAGGAGTTATAGGTTTGTTCATCAAATACCTGATTGCCGCATGATCAATGTGCACAAAAGTAGGATACCAAGTAATATAGTGTCAAAATTTATTAACAACATAGATGATAACCAAGAACTCCTTCTCCATTACCATATAGTTTAACTAAGTAGACATTAAATTATTGGTGACATAATAGACCGCATATGGCTTCTTATATTCTTGTTATCCCAGCACTGCCCCTACATCTATTTGAGAGGCATCTGCATGGATATGAAACAGAAGTTCCCAGTTGGGACCACGTAATATTGGATCTTGGTAGATGAGTTCCTTAATATTTTCAAAAGCTACTTCACAATCATCTGTCCATAAAAATTCTGCATCTTTAGTTAATAGTTGAAAAAGTGGAAATGCAATTTTAGAAAAAATTTCTATAAAAATCCTATAGTAACTAGAGCAACCAATGAAACTACGTACCTATGTTGGTGTCTTAGGTACAGGAAAACACAAAATTACCTTTACCTTGGCATGATCAACTTGTATCATAGAAGTTGAAAGTAAATGTCGCAACACTACTCCCTCTTCTCTCATCATATGACATTTTGTTATACTCAAAGAAACATGCATTTGTTTACACCTTTTAAGAACTTTCTCCAAGCTTGCCAATCTTTCCTCGAATAACCCCCATATGGCGTGAAATCATCCATGTATATTTCAACACTGTCATTGAGTAAATTAGAAAACATCCCCAGTGTTGCCCTCTGAAAGGTAGCAGGCACATTAAAAGATAAAACGGAAGAAATCAGTAGGCTAATGTTCCCTAAGGACATGTGAAGGTAGTCTTGTCCTAATCCTTAGGAGCTATTTGGATTTGGTTATACCCACTAAACCCAGCCAAGAAGGAGAATAAATTCTTCCCAACTATGGTATCAAGGATTTGGTTGATAAATGATAGAGGAAAATGATTTTTCAAGGTTTATTTATTGAGCTCCCTAGAGTCTACACAAATCTTCCATTTACCATTCTTTTTAGGAAAAATAAAAAACGGGGATACCCACTGGCTGTCTGAGATTGGGTAAATAAATCCTCCATCCAATAATTTCCGAAGCTCCTCTTTGACAATGTTCTTCAAGGCAGGGTTCATCCTTCTTTGAGGCTGTCTTATCGGTCAACAATCTTCCTTGATGTAGATATGATGAGTACACAAATCGGTAGGGATACCTTTCATATCAATATAATCCAAGGCAAAAGCTTCTTTTTGTTCTCGAAGGATCTTTAGGAGTTGTTCCATTTGGGCCACTGAAATATTCAGGTTGAAATTCAATGTCTTCCTTGACTTGATCTCCACCAGTATACTGTCATAAAGTGTTGTTACAGGAATGTCTTCACCTTTGGTTTCCAATCAGATAGTTTCTTGTATCTCGCAACCCATGACTGATTCCAACAACTGTTGAGTTGGATCTGCAATAGCATGAGGGATTCTAATAAAAGTGTTGATAGTATCATCCTCTATTTCATTCTTAAAATAGAGGGCTCTCCCCATGGTAAGCACTGGTTGGAGTTCCTATTTTTCAATTTCGATCCCATCCAAAGACAAAGAGATCTGCTTGGGCTTTTTTTGCAATCTAGGCTCTGCAGGGGGATAGAGAATAAAATTTTTCGTATTTTCCCTATTACATTTCCTGATCAACATACGATATAGGCATCAGAAATTGCAAGCCACAACAATCCTAAAATAAGCGGATGATCACCAGCTGGGGACTGTGTATGCAAGACTAGGAGATCAACGGGGTAATGCTAAGAGCCCACTGAAATCATTGTCTTCCAATTTCCCTCTTGGTCTATTTGTAGATATGTCAACTAATTCTATTACTGTAGGGGTTGGCTTAAGATAACGCAATCCCAGTGTAAGCATGGTTGAAGAAGTAATTAGGTTAATTGTAGAGCCTAAATCTACCAGAATATTTAGAATATATACCCCATTAATCTGAACTATTAGAATTGGGTTCCCAGGATCCCCATAGTTTAAAAGCATAGTGTTTCCTAGCATTATGTCTAATAATCTCCCCATAACATGAATTGTAAGCGAATATTTTGTTTTCTTTCGAAGTCTCTTGGAACAATATTCTCTGATAGTTTTAGCGTAAATAGGTACATCTTTGATAGCCTGAAGCAGGGGAATTTTTACAAACAAATTTTGTAATTCTCTTAAAAGATCAAATTTTGATTGAGGGACCGGTTTACTCAAGGGTAATCATTTTGGATAAGGAGGATTGGTTTGACAGGCTTGAGTAGCATTCAGATGAGAAGGAGAATGTTCCACATATGGTTGAGTTGTCTCATCCTCAACTACTTGAGACTGTAGATTCTCATCATCAAGATTTTCAACAATAACGGGTGATGTAGGAGCATTTACTACCTCACTAAATTGCAGATTTATCTCATTAAACCTTGTAGTAGAAATGTTGTATGAAGGAAGGTTGAGGGTGTCTACTTGCTAAGTGCCCTTATTGTTTGGATTTGGGTTTGGCTGAATAGGAAGTTGAGGCTGAAGAAGAGGATTATTGAAGGGAACGTTAGAGGGAAATTGTAACTGTTATTTTTGTGTAGGCTGAGGAAATTGAACAATAGGGGAGATAAGATTATGCCATCCTTGAGACCATGAAGAACTTGAATTAGGTTGAGGACACCATGGTTGCCAATGTGAGTATTGATAATATTGATGCCAAAAAGGAACTGATTGAGGATTAATATTATAATACTGAAAAGGATCCTTAGATGTACCTAGATTTAGGCCTAATTATCGTGGCTGCCATGGTTTCTTGGATCCCATAAAGCATAGCTCCTCTGGTTCTTTATTTGCCCCTGAAATACTTCTTTTAGTGTTGGAAGCGATAGACATGCACCGGTGGAGTGACTATGTTCACAGATAGCACATGTTTCTATAGTGTCTATTGGACACTCCTTTAGTGGGTGTTTCTTTCTACACTGTGGGCAGAAAATAGCCATCATTCTTTCCAACTCCATCTACTTTTGCTTTGTCTGTAATGTGTCCATTTGGGAGGATATTGTACTTAGGATATCAGTTTTCAAATTATCCAACAAGTTCCCTATTTTTCCTTTTGTGATTCCCCTGCTTGAAGCTTTGAAAGTTCGGATTCCTTGTTTATCCCTTGAAGCTCCTCTTGAACATCAAATACAGAGTTCACAAATGGTGTCAAATTATTCCTTAGATATATCCCCTTTTCCTACTATGTTTGACAGCTCCAAACATTCTTCCCTCACGGCTCGGAGAAAAATAATTTTCAAAATATCCTTATCCAAGTCACTATGGCCAGACCTCTGGATAGTGTAGTTAAAGAACTCTACATAGACCTCCATCTTTTCATCCTCCTTATGCATAAATTTGAAAATTTCTTCCTTAATGTCTCGGGACTTATAATAATCCTGATATTTCTCCAGGAAGGTCTTCCTCATATCATCCCAAGTAGAAATGGTTTTCCCTCCTAAACCCATGACCACTGCAATGTTGTCCCTTTTAATATAGTAGGAAAACTTTTCAACTTTTGAGCATCATTGACAAAGTCATATCCTCTGTAAATGATATCAAACTCGAATAGGGAAGTTTTTGGATCCTCCATGGAAATCCCATGAAAGTTTGGCAGTGTGGTCAGTGTAAAAGGCTTCATTGGTGCATCAACCGTAATTTCCCCAATTGGGAATTCAATTGAAGATGTTTTGGGTGCCATAAATACCCTCCAATACTCACTTGGAACTTCAATAGGTTCTTGTTGTGTAACAATTGGTGGTTGTGAAATTTTAACAACACTCCCTTGATCTCGATGTGAAGAGAATCCTCTAGGTTTCCTTCCTCACTCCTTGAGTGGATTTCTTCTTTTGGCCCTCTGCTAGCCACCTCCTCCCTGTCTGATACTAGAGGAAATGTCTTTGCTTTCTCTGATGCCCTACTTTTTGCTTCTCCTGCAGTTTTTGAAAGGGATACTTCCACCCATCGAGGTTGTATAGGTTGTTCCATAGAATTCCCTTTGGATCTTGTGTGAACTCTTACCCTAGCAGCAGTTCGTAAAGAGGCTTCTGATGCAGCCTCTGTGATAATTTCGTGGATATAGGTATTCCTTCCCAAATCCTTCCTTCCTTGCCTTTGGAGACCTCCTCTGCCCTCTTATTCAAACCCTTGTTCATAAATTTATTGGAAAGAAAAAATTAAAAATTTCACAGCTCAAGACCTGGAGCAGGGCAAAAAACTCTTTTCCCTCCCCATGACGAGAGGATGATTTGAAAACAATAAATCAGTAGAAAGAAAACTAAATCTCGGGAACTGGAGTAGGGTGAGGAAACTCTTTCCCTCCCCAGGATGAGAGACTGGCCCCTATATAAAACAACTAAGGCTTAAGATCTGGAGCAGGGTAACAATTCCCTCCCCAGAATGAGAGATTGGTTTCTAAGAAATCAACAAAATAGAAAATAAACAAATAGAAAAGAAAACAGAACACTACGCTCAGGAGTCAGGGTAGAGAAATCAATTTCATCCCTAAGATGAGAGATAGATCTGTAGATTAGTGTAGATCATGTTCTTGCACCTTGTTAGCCTCCCCGACAATGGCACTAAAATATTGATGTCCAGGTGTGAATACCTATTCAACACCTTTCCACATTTAATTTATCAATCCGGGTGCGTACATAGTTTCAAGGTAACACACAAAATATATGCAGGTAGCAATGACACAATCAATCATCAACCTTACATTCAATAACTGAGTTAACAAGAGAACCATTGTGACAGTAATTAAGAATGAATTGTAGAACTATAAAGAGGATTCACAATAATTAATTAAGGGACTGTAACAGAAATCAAAATAAACCAACACAAATGAAATAATAACACAAGGAAATAACACAGCACTTGATCAGAAGAGCGGGCCTAACTCTCTGATGAGGGTTGCGGTGGATTTACAACTTATAGAGAGAACAAAAAAATAACTTGCATTAAATTAATTTAAATAGTATTTTGTTACAATCTCAATCTCTTGCATGACTAAACCCCGATTCACAACATTGAAACCCTTCTTATACAATATGTAGAGAAAGTTGTCTCTCAATACAAAAGCTAATGCCTATCATTACACAATCATTATAATGGCCAAATAATTGCCAAGAGAAAGATAAGAAAGTTCTGGAGTGGAATTCGTTATGTTGTTACAGCACTTGCTGATATGATGTTGGAAGCTCAAAATCACTTCTATGTTTTTGTACTCGTAACCTTTGACCACTAGATCTGTGAAAATGGCAAGATTAGAAACTCACATAGGCAAAATCTCCGTGAATATTACTTCATTAATTAAACATTCTACGAAGGCAATTGAAGAGGGTTTGCCTTATGCATTTAGAATGATTAATGAATATAAAATTTACAAAGGGGTGAGAGAGAGAGAGAGTAAAAATGGAGGGAAAAAGTATGTAGATTTGGCACCCAACACTTTCTCTACTCAAATAGATTGGAAATAAAGAAATATTAACCCACATAACCGAGTAAAAGATAGGAATCCTAAATAGGTACGAGAATCATGGTTTCTTCTTAAGGTTTCCTGAATGGAAGGTTATATTTTCCATCCAAAAATCAATGAATTTAAGAATATAAACCAAATCATAGAAGAGGTTAACAGATAATTCAAGGGTTTCATTTTATCACAACTTTTCTTTCATGAAATATTAGCCACATCATCTTGAAGCTCAAAACCAACTCTTATGCAATAACTACTAGAACCGAAAAAGGCAAGGCTTGAAATATTGAAAATGCAAAGGAAACAAAATGTGATGCGTCTAATTAAATGAAACCTGTCCTAGCCCAAGGTAACATTTATAGGGCCAGGTTAAGTGAAATGGAACTTGCAATGCAACCATAGAAGATACTCTAGAATTTTGAGTCAAAATATGTACGTGCATAAAATTAGAGTGAGATATAGTGCATTAAAAAAGAGAAATACCCAAAACATCTGCACTGACAGATAAAAACAAAACGTGGAAGAAAAATCGTGTGACGCACTCGTCTTCTCTATCAAACAAGGAACTCCACAACAACAACAACATTTCTTAGGTTCACAACAAAAGAAGACTCGTCTAAATGCATGAAAGAATAGGTCATGAGACATGGGTCTTGATCGATATGAATATTTAAGCTAATCATCAATAGGATCATGGAAACAACCTTTTGGAAAAATTGGACAAGAAATATTGATCAAAGACAAATCCATATTAAAATAAAGGTTGATAGGTTAACCAAAATCCATGTTGGTATATGAATTAAACTTTTCAATGGATGATGTAGAAGAGATGTCATATCAAAGGATTTCACAATCATTGAGATCATTATTTGTTTCCACATCATAGATCAAATATTTCATGCAGGGGAATGAAAGAATTAAACTTTAAAATTCCAATTAAAATTTCTATCTTGAGGGTTTAAAAATTGAACATGTAACAAGGTGTGTATCCCTCAATAGAGAATCCACATCTCATGAGATTACATTAATGCTGAGATGCTACGAGAAAATATTAAACTAACCAAAATCACAAATACCATCAGGGGTACATGACCCTGACACAAGCATGAGTGTAGGCTGAAGTGTCCCATTCACTTGAATTGACTTTGAACTCTAAAAATATTGAAAGTTAGACTAAGAGAGAATGATCGGCTGATTGTTTGAGCAACATTCATCATTCAAATCACAAGATTCATAAGAAAATAGGGGTTCATCAGATCGATTTTTGAGATTACGAAAAAAATGCTCAATAATAAGCATGTCATATTCTTGATCAAAAGGAGGTATACCTAAGAGGAAATATGAAATAACCACATCATACTCCATTTGAAATTTTTGCAAATATAAATCTTCCTATGGGAACAAAGATTCATCCATGAAATTTGAACAATCATCACCATACAATTAAGAAACAAAAGTATTGATCGGGATCATGGTTGTTCAAGGATTCAACTTGATTGACAAGTGTAAGATCAACAAGGGAATTAGAAAGATTTCAGATGATTGACTAATAGGATGAGGGAAATCATTGTAAAGGGAATGATCTGAAATAAAAATTAATTCCCCATCCACAAATTGATCTTCCGACTTATTAATTACCATAGTCCCAACTCATGGAACATTAAAAGGAGGCGATAAGGATTAGAAGGAACATCATATTCTTCTTTAGGGTGTTGAAATTAATTTTCAACATGGGTGCATCACGAATCTAATTCAAAATATTTTCTTGAATTCCTAACTAGGAAATGCAAATATTCATCCAAAAATTTATAGTTCAAATCCTCATCCAAAAATTCATAGAAAAGATGAAGAAACCGATCAACAAAATGCTCAAGAGATTCATTCGATTCCATTTTAAGCCAATTGATTTCATTATGAACATCTTGATATTCATGCTTATCGAAAATGTGATGAAGCTCATTAACAAAATGATTAAAATATTATATAGAAGCAATATGTAAAGAATAACACCATTGATTAGCGTGATCGCCCGATGTAAGGGTGAACAATCTTCTGAGAATATATTGAAAATAAACACCACTTGAAAAACAAAATCAAGCAAATGCTATCACGTAATCAAGAATGATTGTTGTACTCTTTCCATCGAATTTTAGATGTGACAAGTTATGTAAAAATTCCATTAGGATTGAAATATCTAAAGCTTCGGAAAAACACCTCAAGATTGTGATCTGGGATGAAGCCATTTAAAGGTAAGAGGTTCAAACAAATTTCACAGTCTCAATTCCTCCTAGTGCCAAAATGTTGACGGTTCTAGAAACCACAAAAACATAGGGTATCTCACTGATGTAAGGTCCAAATGAAACCTCACATAGTTTTGTATAGGATTCCCATCCAGCTATATAGTCTGACCACCATTGCAAAGTTTTTAGATGTACACCTTGAGTACAACACATACACAAAAGATCAGAAACAACTCCTCGGGGAAACAAGTACATAATCTTTGTGTCACACCAAATGTGGAATGCAGAGGGAACTTGTACAACTAGAAAAGGGAAATGATCCTCTGGTTAGGGATGTAATAGTACTATCTTAAGAGAGAACCATAAGAGGAAGAGAAAGAATTGTTTGTTTACTTGTAAATGAGTTCACAAGATAAAAAGAAATACCAAAATAATAGCAAGACTCATTCAACAATATCCATGTCTAAGAAACTAAATATTTCATTAATATTAGTATGTACTATGCCAACATATACCGCAAACACATCAAGAATAGTTTTATTGCATTTACTATACATTCCTAAAGAAGTGTTGGCTCGAAGAACTTCTGCAATTAATGAAAGGTTCTAGGTACGCTAAATTACAAAGGTGAAACACTAGATCTAGTAGTGGAACACAAAGCCACAACTTGCTTCTCTAAAGAATGATTTACCTCCTATGGAATACAAGAGAAGCAAGGAAAAAATCAAATAATATAATCCATTTACTTGAGTTATGAGGAGCTATTTATAACAAATGATAATGAATTTTGAGGTTCCTCATGACTATTCAAGTTCTATGACCTATGAGCTTCCATACAACCTTCCACATTCTATACACAACCTTTTGCATTCCACATGTGCCTTTTCCCATTACACATGTGTCTCTTGGACTTCATTACATTTAACTTATAAAAAAGACAAAATACATAAGATGGTGGCTATATAAGACAAAACTATTATTAGGAAAAAAAAAATTCAATTGATAAGTCATTTTCTTCTTCAAGGAGCTAATTGTTAATATATGCATGCCACACATTGAATTTTGTAGCAATGACTTTGATCTGTATTGGAAAGTCTATTGCAAAGCACATATTCACCTCCAACGCTTATGTCAATATAGATTTGGAGCTATATTATACACTATTCCACAACCATGATAATTTCATGTGAGCTATAGCTGGTGGAATTGCATGTTATAGAATAATGTCTGTAGTAATCTCTAACCCTTCCTATTTCAATTTTTGTTTATATTGGATAGTTGGCAATGTCTAGATGGCCAGTAGCCTAGTGAAGGCATATGCAAGTGTGTTTCCATTGATGTCAACAATCATGCTAGGAATATGTGTTGGGAAGTTGGCATTACCTAACTATTGGCAAGAGCAGTGCCTAATTGTTCCCGGGAGCATTCCTTAACTGTTGGTAAGAGTGTTGGCATTGATATCAACTAGGATAGATTGGATTCTTGTCATATAATATGTTGGAAGTGATGGAAAAGGAGGAATCTCGTGATAGCTACAGGTTTCATGAAAAAATTCATCACAGTAGCAAGCTTATTGGAGAAGCCATCGAATGATGATTACAGTGATGGACCAGATAGAAGTCCATGGTAGCTCTAGGCTTCATGTAGAGGATCACCTTGGTGCTTGTGAGTTTAGTTGTCTAGAGACTCAAGGATAAGAATAATAGCAGAGAGTTTAGATCCATCTTAGAGGTACTATATGGGCTCAAAACCTACATCAGACCCTCTCCATTGTATAACTCTCTAAACACGTTTTCCAATGATATGTTGAAGTCCATCAATGGACTCTTGGATCAAGCGATAAGGTCTGTTGAATTTCAAGGATTGAAGCCTTAGGAAGGAATATCGGAGGTCCATAGATATCGATGATCACAACATCAAAACATCAACCATATTGGTGATCACAACATCAAAGCATGAGCCATGTCGAAGGTCGCAACATTCGAGCATTAGGAATATCAGTGATCACATATTGAGGGTCCAGAGATATCAGTGCATCGCAACATTGTAGTCAAGCATATTGACAATCAGAGAATAGGAACTCCTAAACATGAGAATCTTTCAAAAGTTTCGATACGCGTGAAGCGTGATAGTGTTAAAAGTCACCGGGAATGTCGATAAAGGATTAACAAAGGATTTCATTGCAAAACCAAATGTCGGTGGGCCCTTTTCTCTCTCCTCTAGTAGGACACATGGTGGCATATGATTGGTTCTGATAACCTACTATGGAATCTGACGTCAATATGACATGGCAGTACAGAAGGACACATGGAAGAATATGATTGGCTCCGATAAGGACACGTGGCAGCATGTGATTGGCTCTAATAAGGACACATGGCAGGATATGATTGGCTATGATAAGGTACAGTGGCAACTAACATCATCATGATGTGGAGGTATGCCAAGACACGTGGCAGGAATATTCAAACATATTGGGTGGTCGAATGGGACACAATCAAGTGACAAGTGTCACGTCTAAGAGGTCGCCACATGGCAGGGATGAAGTCGTATCAGAATTTGACAATCAAAAGTTGAAGGCATCAGAACTCTAGAATGGTTGGAGTTTGGAAACATTCTAATATCACTATTACAAAATGAGATATTAGTGACTATGTGACTAAAAACTTTAGTCACGAAAATTATTTCAAGTGAATTAATACTAAATTTGAGCAATTTTAAGTGACCCAACTAAAAACGACTAACTTAAACGACTAATTTAGTCTAGGGATAAAATATATGACTCGATAATAAGTGACCCAAATAAAAGCAACTAACTTAGATGACTAATTTCATCTAGGAATAAAATATATGGATAGAAAATAAGTGACAAATTTAAAAATGATGAATGCTAATGACTACTATATTCCAAGAATAAAAGTATAAGGAACTAAAAAGTAAAACAAATATATGAATTAGTCATTTATGCTAGCCATTTTTAATTGTGTCTCTCTAGAAATGGAAAATTACAATTTTGATACTGATTTCACTAAATTTTAACACTGCAAATGGATTCAGATACCACAGGGTGGTATTTGAATCCATGTACAGTATTAGAATTTACAGACAAAGTGTCTCTAAATCCATCTACAATGTTAAAATCTAGAGACCTCTCTCTAAATCTACCTGCAATGTTAAAAAATAGGTAGAAAGATTGAACGACCACTTAAAGGGTCTGTGAATCCATATATAAAGTTAAAATTATAATATTTTTATACATTATAGAATATAACTTTACGATATTTACAATATGCAATAATTTTATACTCTTTTTGGAGGGAAATAGTTTTCCACTTTCTTTGGAGGGAAAGTCAAAAAAAGTTTAAAACTAATATAGAAAGGTTTCAAGCGTTAATAGAACACAAGCACTCTATAGTCTCAAAAGCTAATGTTGAAGTTGAGAAGGAAATGATGGTGTGATTGGTTTCTTCTATTGCAACCATATAGTGATAGCGAGAGTAATTTTTGAGGTAAGTAGTACACACTTAATTTGTTTTGTGTCTCTTATAGTTGGGTTGCAGGCTGAAATATAAAATAGAATAGATAATAGTATTGTTTTGCCATAGTTGAAGGCATTTCCATTGGGACCAAAGTATTCTCCCTCCGAAGCTGAATTTGCTGACCGAATTGGGTACTTTTTCGAGATAGTAAAGGAAGCTAGTAAGTACAAATTTGCAATATAATTCCTCAAATACCCAAGGCACCCAATACCCAAGTCGCCCAATACCCAAGGCAACCAAGAGGGTTTTCATTTCAAATTTGAATCATTTTTTGGGGTTGTTAGGGATTACTATGAGAAACAATCTTGGGGTTTGGTTTGAGCTCGAAATATGTTTAGGAGAGGGATTATTGCTCTCGAATTTTTCTTGTATTTTTTTCTCTGTAACAATAGGTCAATGGAGGCCCAAGTTTAGTTAGCTCCATCCCCCACAGAGAATTCATGCATTGGCATTTACCTATATTACCAGGAAAGAAATCTAGTAAAAACCTACCCTTATGTCATGGATCCAACACAACAACCCTACACTTTTCAGTGCACTTCAACTACATTCAATATTGGTACTGAGGATTTGAAAGCGTGGAAGATATTCATTGGGTTTCGCCACAAGGAGGTGCTTGTCTTTGAAAGAAATGAGGCGATGGTAGATTGGTTGTTTTTTGCTGATGAAGTGGGAAATGGCACCATCTTGCCAGGTTTCCCACAAACAGATCTCAAGACTACCATTGAAACTACTAGGGACATAAACTAGATAGTGGTCTAGATTGTGATGAAAGGCACTGAATTTGTAGTTGGAGGAAAGAGTATTCCCATGCCTAAAAACACCATCCTTTCTAATGAAGGACACACATGCCCGAAGCCTTCTGTTACAAATAGATTTATGGAGGTTTGTTGCAAAAAGGATCCTAATTTTGTAATTGTTTTCAATGAAACAAAATTTCTACCTCGTCGAGAAGGAGGTCTCACCATTAGTTATGATGTCACAGAGGCCTTTGAAATCAACTTTTGGGCATACGTAACTATTTCTAATGAGAATCCTATTGGCCATTTGGACTATTGGAAATTGTCCTAGGAATGGGAGAGGGGAGAATTTATTGAAGCCATGAAGGGTGTAGATACACTAGAACAAAGTCAGAGTGACTACATAAATGGAGTTGTGTACGCTTTCTACCAAGACATTGATTTCTCAATTACGATGAGTTGTGAGAAGGTCCCAACAATTGTGGACCTTAGTTAATACATGCTAATAATACATTTGTCAGAAAGATAAAATATGTTTACAGAAATGGCATTATTCTTCCACCCATCATTGATACAAGCATGTTTAAATCTGCTTTCTAACTTCAAGTCTACAGACTCCCTCCAAATTTGAATTGAACCACATTATTTCCTCCTTTGAATTTGAAGATAAATGGTATACTTAATCCTAATTATTACGGAGTGTGTTTTTTGTGTTGGGTTGGTATGAAATTCTCAATGAGATGCTTGAATTTCACCAAGTAGCGTGATCGTCAAGTCTTTCATCAGCTTAGTCATCTGTTTTTTTATTTCTGTATTTTCATGGTAACTCCATGCTAACTCCTAAATTTATTTTGTCCTTTCTCCTAATCTATGTATTTCCTTCTGCATGATGTGTATAGATGTCACGGAATCGATGAATCTAGAAACGCCTTGGGCTACTATGTTACCCTTCTTACGATGACAACAATGGAGAGAGAGGGGGGGAGAAGGAGAAAAGTAATAGTTTCAGAACTGTGGGAAACTGTAGCAATATTTGGTAAATGTTCATTGTTAAAATCAAATTCTAATCTATTACAGGAGATTTGATATCACCTTCCTTTCTCTAATTCATTTTCCCTTATGCCCCTCTAGCTATATATTTTTTCCTTTATTTTCTAATGATTACTACAGTATTGATGGAGTGGTCCTCCAACTCTTTATTTTTGGCCATTATTGAGAGTGTTTGAGACTAATAAAGATCTAGACTCTAGAGTCTAGACATTGTTGTAGTTAGATTACGTCTTCCTAGAAGCAACATTTTTGAATGACAAGGACTGATTTTGACTCCTCCAGCAATGCAGTTATGTTGATAATCTCTATGTCCTCCTCTTCTTTTATTTTAAGTGTTAGTTCAACCCCGTGGTTACTTTGTTCAATAACTTTGTTTAAGTGTTTGAAGAATTTTTCTAACTTTCTTTTTGTTTCCTGCTCCTATATATTTTTATAGGTCACTTATTCTCACACTGTTGGACCAAGAATGCCTGTTAAGTATGAGAAAAATAATTTCTTCCTCCTATCTTTCCCCAGTTTTCTAAGGCTGAATCTTTACTTACCAAATTGAGGAACATAAATGAAAATATAGAATAAAAAGGCTAATGGAACATACAATTTTAAGTTACAATGTATAAGAGTACTTGTCATTGGCCAGACATACTAGTGTTGTTACAGAATGTTTTGCAAAATGTTTATGGACTAGATCTTTCCAAAATATTTTCATTATCTAATTGTATATTTTGCTATCTGCACATGATCAACACAAAAATTTAACAAAAGCTTTTGACTCAATTGACATGTAAAGAACTTGGTATTGATAGTAGCCATACATAGTGTACAATCCAAACAATGCCAAAGCTATGCAATTTAATGCAATAGCATTAGTGTATTGTGTATTTTTGAGAGGTCCAAGGAAAAATTAGTTACATTATTTTTGAAAACCCTCTGAATTAGGGGATGTCCTTGGGGAGTGATTCATGTAGAGAATGGATGACGCATTTTCTTGGGGGTGAATTTCAAGGCTACTTTTTAATTTTTTTTAATGATAGTGCCATGTTACTTGATGCACCTCTGAAGAATATGACTTATTTTGGCAACAATTGTAAATGCAATATCATGGGGGAGATAATGTAAGTTTAGTATGTTAACAATTCAAGTTTACATTAAAACACAGTATCCAACTGCTTTAAATAGGACACAAAATGGCTTGTTTCTTGAATAGAGATGATAATCGATTCAAAATTGTGACAATTATTTGTTGTTTTGCCCCATATGAGTGCACATTTCTAGTGGCTAAGAAAAACTAATAAAGGTGTCTCGCTACTTTGCGTGACTATGGCCAGGGGACTTATTTTTCAGGAAGCCTTGTGGTTAGAAATTCAAAATCTCTCTGTTAGCAATTAAGGCTATTATTACATGAAATGTCAAAAATTATAAGTATCATTATGTATGGTGGTTGTAGCTATGGAAAATGATGGACACTATTTTATGAACGCATTAGGCTAATGGATCATATGAAATTTTAACTACCTTAATCATATTTCGTTAGATGTCTGTATTTTGAGCTATACAGTGATTGTGAATAGATTTGCTTTATGTGAAATTGCAAAATATAGGTTTGAAATGTCTACATAACTAGAGGTTACATGTTTTAAATTATTATATAATTTTGGTTTATTTCCAACATAAGTTATGTTAGTGTCAGTCTTTGCAGCCTTCCTTCAGTGATCGAACATGCTCTTACAAAGTGATTTTAAGGTATCAAGGTCAAATTTTGTCATTTCAAAGAGTCTTCAAGCAAAATTTGGTCACTAGGCATTAGGTCTAGGGGTTGCTTTTGCTCCTATCAAAGTTGTTCAAATGTCAGTTCATATCACCATCCAACTAAGTGTACCATCATTCAAAGGGTTTTCATCATCATGTCAAGTTCCACTAGGTCATTTTACAACTTGTTCTTGCTTCAGTTGTGCCTAGGTAAGGTCCATTTCCCTCTCCTAGGGTTTTGGAGGTAATTTCTCTTGGATGGTAAAATCATTAGAAAAACTTGTATCCTGATGTTCGCACACTTTCCCCTATCATTAATATACCTTATTAAACACTTCCCATCACTGAGATCCCGCAAATTCCTCATTTGTGCACAAACCCTAGTTTCTTGCCACAACTTGGCAATTTTCTAGGCTAGGCCTGTGTTTTCCCTTTTGGACCCCTTCCCCTCACTCAATCTCTGAGATTCCACTTTCCCATATTTCCAAACATCCCTCCCTACTTCCCAAAATTTCCCCAAGAATTTAGAAGCCCCTTATCCCCTTCATTTCGCTTCATTTCGAAAAAAATCCCTTGTTTCACACATCAGGATAAGTTTCACTCAAAGGATGTTTCAGAGCAATCAAAGATGAATTTTGGAAAACTGAGAGAGGTTTTTGTCCAAAACATGCCAGAGAAGAAAAATCTCCCTCACTGTTTACACAGGTATCATGGTTTTAGAGAAATGTCAAAAACATTGTTGCCTCAGGAGAATTGAATCCACCTCTGAAGTAACCTTGGGAAAATCAAGATTTCTCCTAGCATGGTTGGCTAAATGACTTGCTTGATGGGTCAAAGGATAACTAGACACAAATATCTTTCGAATGGGCTATCATAAGCTCAATTTAGAGTTGAGGAAGACCTTAAAAAGTTGACTGCAACAACGCTCTGCCTTGAGGCAACCTCATTCTGCTCATTTTGACAAGTTTTGGGACATTTGATTTATGACGAGGAAAGTGAAGTCCAAATTGAAAAATTTTACTTGGGTTGAAAATTAGACTCCAAGAGTTTTCCAATGAGCTATCACACGCTCACTTTGGACACCGGGAAGGCCTCCAAAAGACTCCTGCAAAATGCACAATGTGGTGTGCTACGCATATAGGAGGCGCGCTACGCATATAGCCTCCCCGGCCTGTGCAAAATTGCATGCGCGCTATGCACATACTACGTGCTACGCATTGTGTAAGCATGCGATGCATACAAACTCATAGCCAAAAAGTTTTTCTCCTTCATCCAGATTCATGCCAAATTGCCTCCAACTGCTTGCAAGTATGTTCTTTATGTTTGCTCAGTGAATTTTAGAGATGATTATGGTGTTTTGAATGAGGAGAAACAAGTGTGAAATGTGAAACCCTATGTTTATTTCCAAATTCACTTCTTAGGGTTTGAAACAAATCTTAGGGACTGTGTCGGGGTTTTTCAAACTTGTGCTATTGATATATGCATGTGTCATCTATTTTTAGTGGTGTCACTGCTCATTATTAACCTTAGCCTCACGCTCTTTCTTTGCCATTACATCATTATTGGGCTCGCATGCACATCGGCAAAGCAAAAGTAAATATTTTGAAGAGGAGGTTGAGCAGAGCATTAAAACGGCAAAAGAGGTCTAATCCACTTTGGATTTTGGCCGAGGCTTCATTGGCTGGACATAATACATGATGGAGGGTCTTCGCTCTGAATTTGAGTGAATTCAGAGAAATGTTTGTCATTTTGAAATATTTTGGCCTAAAAATAGGTTTTTCAGCTATATGAGTAGCGCGTCGACGCGCTCGCTTTTGATTGGGACACTTGCTGAAGGAAAAATTTATATTTTTGGGTTTGTCATGGTAAGTTATGCATGCTCAAGTATTTCCGAAGCATTTCATCAAGTTCTGGATGATCAAAAGGCCCAAAAACACCATGCAAACCACCTTGCTGCCACCTTTTGCTCCAGCAGGAATTACTTCTGGGAGAATGACATTTTGGAGGTGCAAATGAGCTCCAGATTTGGAAATTCCACTTGGGTTGGATAGAAAACATCTAGGGATTTCCAACGAGCTATCATGAGCTCAATTGGGATGCTCCAAAGTGCCCCAAAAGTAGGTTGAAATATGCACTACGCATATAGCTCACGCGCGCTACGTATATAGATTTTTGGTCATTTTTTCATTTTCCAGTCTAGCATTTCGGCCAGTTGGACCAGTTTTGCTTGTGGATGAAATTTTTGAGTTATCTTGATGTAAATTTATGGTTGGCATGTAACGTGGACTCATTTTTACCTATTCTAGAAGATTCACTCCTAAAAAAGTAAAAATCAAGTGTAAGAATTAGTTTCCCTTCTTTTAGAGGCAAGTTGTTTAGATGCCTATATTCTAGCTCCTTGTTTAGAATTAGTTGGAACTGCTCCTAGAAGGAGGAATTCGACCCCTAGAGGCATGGGATGGGGTTACGATGGTCGATATGATGTAATTTCTTAATCATTTTCAGGGATTGGAGAGGTTGGACTCTTGGGAAAGATTTTGGCACATTATTGTACATATTTTTCATATTTTGGCTAAGGAAAGATCAGAGTTTTTGCAGCACCTGTTGGGATTCTTGTGGCTTTCAGTTCTTTATGGTGTTTTCTCTCAGTTTATTGTAATTTATTTCATGTTTAATGTATGCCATTCCCTTCTTATGCTTCTGAAACTAAATGAATGAGTAAATGAGGTTGAATCCATTGATTTTAGTGCTCTACCTTTGAATTTCTTTAGTTTTACATGTTTTCGCCTGTTTGGAGAGGATCCATGTTCTCCCTTTCTCTCTTCAGCTCCTTTTCATTCTGATCCATCCATACACTTAATCCAAAAGCATTAAGACTACTACCTACCTCGCCCCAACTCGAATTCTGCAAAGATCTGGCCTTATCCCCGGACCCAAAATTGTTTTTTCCCATTTTTCCAACAAAAACCCAAAAAATCAAAATCAAACTTTCCTATCTCTTTATTAGCCTAAAATCAGTTCCCATTCTAGAGTCATCTCATACCCTATTGCTCATTTTATCGAGATTGACTGGAGAGAGCCCTCTCCTGTCCTCGTAGGGATAGCTACGAGGCTCAGCCTGGTTTGATGTAGCCTTGAGTTTTACCTTATTTCAGCCTAAGGTAGATTTGAGCGCTAACATAGTGGCGACCATACTGGGGAAGAACATGTTGGCTTGTTAGTGTTATTTGATTTATAGCTACAGATGGAGTCTAAAGTCATGCCAAGTAGCCTTCGAACTGCACATTGCTTTGCGAGTGCATAGTAGATAAACGCTGCTTTAGTCGATCTCTGGTCTAGCTTGTAATTGTAACACTTAACTTATAAATTGCCCCAGTACATGTATCGAGTTCAGATCTGATGGTTGATGGTGGACAATGATCGGACATAAGAAGGCTGAAATCATTCACCTGGTGACTCCAATTTAAAGTCTGGAGGACTGACTCTTTCTCTGAGAAAATGGAAGGATCTTACACAAAGTTCAGGTATCTAAAGTGGAATGGTATTCAGGATCTAATCTGCTTTCTTGTAAATTACTTCTTCGTTGGTCTTGAAGTTGTCTTGAAAGTTTTGCAGAGTTTTTTGTATGAGAAAGGTGATCAAAATATTTACTCGACCTATTCAAAGAGTGTAAATACTGAGTTTCCCTTTGATCCTAGCCTCCTTACTTTTCCCACATCTTATGATGACTCTTTTCAGAGTGATGAGCCTAAAGAAACAAAAACTGATCCTGTAGCTCTTGTATATACTCCTAAACCTTTCATAGTCCCAAATCAGTATAAACCTCTTGTTTTACCTTCTGTTCTTCATGCTTTCCCTGCAAAGTATGACCTATATCTACCAAGATTTGATGGTGAATGTAACAATGTCAACGTTGAGCAACATATGCAGAATGTTGAGACTTTTCTAGACCTTTTTGAAGTTGATGAAGAGGATGTTAGTATTAGGCTTTTTGCTCTTTCTTTGCAAGGTCAAGTGAAGAGTTGGTTCAAAGCCCTGTCCGATGCGAGCATCACAGATTTCCAGAAGTTTGTCAAAGTTTTCCTTGACAGGTGGATGATTGGACATAATCCTTTCCTTATTATAGAAGAGTATAATCAGCTGCAAAGAATGCCAGGGGAGACAGTACAACAATTTTCTGCCAGATTTAACCAATTTTATTATTCGATGCCAGTTGATATAAGACCTTCTCCTAGATCTGCTCTCTTTCACTACCCGAGTTCCTTTGATCCAAAAATGGAGTTTCAGCTGAGAGAAAAGAATATTGCAACACTTCACAAGATGCAGAACAAGGCAGTGAATGTAGAGGTTCATTTATTGATCTTCAGGGCAAGGTTGAAGAAAGAAGAAAAGAAGAATGTTTCAGAGCAGCTGACACTTTTACAGGAAAAGCTTGATCTTTTCGTAAATGCAGTAGAAGAGATGGTGTGGAAAATGACCGCAAAAAATGAATGTGACATTCAAGAACAAGCAGCTAACCCAAAACATTTTGTTTCTGATCCTAGTTGTCATAGTGATTGTTTTATAGATCATTGTGAAGAAGAGAGAGCTGTTGATATGATGTGTATGTTTGATGATGAATTGCCTCAGTTTGATCATTATGATGATGATTATGTTCTCCAAAAAGAAGCTAATCTTGCAGACGAGTCAGCAGCTAGTTTGTGCGAGGAGGAAGTTCACTTTCAGCAGCTCGAATACAGTGATCAACCGATGCATATCAGTTATTACAATGATGAGGAAAGTTCATCAAAGTTTGAAGTAAGTAAAGGATCTTTGCCTTTTTGTTTTGATTCGTTTCAGCTCATCAGAGATAACTACCATGCAATCAAAAATAAAATGTCAACAAGTCTTGATTTGAATCATCTTGAGAGCAATGAAAATTTTGTTCAAGACTTCTCATATTCTGATTTGCAACCCCCAAAAGCCATTGATTGTCAAGTTGTAGCTGAAGACTTGGAAGTGGACACACATAATTTAAACATTCAAGGTGACTTCGTACCATTCTGTTTTGAGTCATTTCAGTTTTTGAAGGGTAAATTGCATAGTAAATCTTCAACTGAACAGCCTATAACAAATCAGCAATCTCTCAGTGTTAATGTTGAGGATGAGACAGATAACAAAATTCTTGAGCAACCCGTAGCATCAGATTTGCAGCCACCAAATGAAATTGAAGGGCAGATTATTACAGATGAAGGTGTGGAAGATGAAATACATGATTTGATGGTGCAGGAAGATTCTATACCCTTTTGTTTCGAAGCATTTCAGTTTATAAGGCAGAATCTTGGTAAAATCTCTCAAGAAAAAGATGAACAACTAGAAGGATGTCGTACATTTTCAATGGATACATTACAACAGTCTTCTCAAGTTTTTGATGATCCTATTGCATGTGTGCTGGGTGATGTTTGCTATAAAAGTTTTCCTTCATTAGCTAACCATGTGCCAGAAAATAATATTGATGATAATCTTCTTCAAAGGTCACCTTCATTCTCTTGTTTAACAGATTTTTCATTACAAAGCCCTCATCAAGGTTTGTAGTCATATGAGGAGATTGATGAAGGAGACTTTTGTTATGTTTGTAATCAGCAACAAAGTTTGGTTTTTCATGAATTTCAGGATCCTTTTGATAGCTTGCTGCAATCACCAAAGAAACACAGCACAGATGTGAGGGAAGTCTTGATATCCAGCTATGAAGATTACTTGGACCAGAGCTATGTTTATGAAGATGCTTTCACAGTATTCTTGCAGTCATCCAGTCAATTTGTGCTTTGCAAGTTTATCAGTAGTCAGCTTGAATTCAAATTTCCATGGGAGTTGCCTTTCGATTCTTTCCTTTTCCTGCGCATCAAAAAGCATGTGGGAAGAAATCAAACAGCAGCCAGGATGCTTACATGGTTACATTGGTTGTTCCATTTCACTTGATCAGGTGATGAATGGAAAAATTAGAGTAGGTTGTATTGAATAAGTTTCATATTGAGCATATTTCCAGTTTGTCGATTGTGTTTAAGTATCAAGTCTATTCTTAGTTGAGTGAGAGTCAATTTGTGTCATCAAGTCATCATTTTTCAGTCATGCATTTCAGTTTGAGTTTTTGATTCCATTGCCCAATGGGAGGCACGGTCTCCTCTCCCAAAGATCTATTGTTCTTGGCACCTCCAAGGAGCTACCATCCCCATTGGAGCCAATGTTAGTTTCAGTATTTGCAGTCTTCCTTCAGTGATCAAACATGCTCTTACAAAGTAATTTTGAGGTATCAAGGTCAAATTTTGTCATTTCAAAGAGTCTTCAAGCAAAATTTGGTCACTAGGCATTAGGTCTAGGGGTTGCTTTTACTCCTGTCAAATTTGTCCAAATTTCGGTTCATGTAACCATTCAACTGAGTGTACCATCATTCAGAGGGTTTTCATCATCATGTCAAGTTTCATTGGGTCATTTTACAACTTGTTCTTGCTTCAGTTGTGCCTAGGTAAGGTCCATTTCCCTCTCCTAGGGTTTTGGAGGTAATTTCTCTTGGATGGAAAATCATTAGAAAAACTTGTATACTGATGTTCATACACTTTCCCCTACCATTAATATACTTTATTAAACACTTCCCATCAGTGAGATCCACGAAATTTTTCATTTTTGCACAAACCCTAGTTTCTTGCCACAACTTGGCAATTGTCTAGGCTAGGCCTGTGTTTTGCCCTTTTGGACCCCTTCCCCTCACTCAATCTCTGAGACTCCACTTTCCCCTACTTCTTGACATCCATCCCTACTTCCTGAAATTTCCCCAAGAATTTATAAGCCCCTTATCCCCTTCATTTCGCTTCATTTCGACAAAATCCCTTATTTCACACATCGGGATAAGTTTCACTCAAAAGATGTTTTAGAGAAATCAAAGATGAATTTTGGAAAAATGAGAGAGGTTTTTTTCCAGAAAATGTTAAAGAAGAAAAACCTCCCTCACGTTTTACACAAGTATCATGGTTTTATAGAAATGTCAAAAATACCATTGCCTCAGAAGAATTGAATGCACCTCTGAAGTAACCTTGGGAAAATCAAGATTTCTCCTAGCATCGTTGAAATGACTTGCTTGATGGGTTAAGGGATAAATAGACACAAATAGCTTTCCAATGAGCTATCATGAGCTCAATTTGGAGTTGAGGAAGACCTTAAAACGTTGACTGCAACGGCGCTCTGCCTTGAGGCAGTCTCATTCTGCTCATTTTGACAAGTTTTGGGACATTTGATTTATGAAGAGGAAAATGAAGTCCAAATTGAAACATTTTACTTGGGTTGCAAATTAGACTCCAAGAGCTTTCCAACGAGCTATCACACGCTCAATTTGGACACCAAGAAGGCCTCCAAAAGCCTCCTGCAAAATGCACTATGTGGCGCACTACGCATATAGGAGGTGCGCTACACATATATGAGGCGCGCTACGCATATAGAGCGTGCTACGAATATAGCCTCCCCGGCCTGTGTAAAATTGCATGCGCGCTATGCACATACTGCACACTACGCATTGGGTAAGCGCGCGACGCATACAAACTTAGAGCCAAAAATCTTTGCTCCTTCATCCAGATTCATGCCAAATTGCCTCCAACTACTTGCAAGTAGGTTCATTATGTTCGTTCAGTGAATTTTAGACATGATTATGGTGTTTTGAATGAGGAGAAACAAGTGTGAAATGTAAAACCCTATGTTTATTTCCAAATTCACTTCTTAGGGTTTGAAACAAATCTTAGGGACTGTGTCGGGGTTTTTCAAACTTGTGCTATTGATATATGCATGTGTCATCTATTTTCAGTGGTGTCCTTGCTCATTATTAACCTTAGCCTCACGCTCTTTCTTTTCCATTACATCATTATTGGGCTCGCATGCACATCGGCAAAGCAAAAGTAAATATTTTGAAGAGGAGGTTGAGCAGAGCATTAAAACGGCAAAAGAGGTCTAATCCACTTTGGATTTTGGCCGAGGCTTCATTGGCTAGACATAATACATGATGGAGGGTCTTCGCTCTGAATTTGAGCGAATTCGGAGAAATGTTTGTCATTTTGAAATATTTTGGCCTAAAAAGAGGTTTTTCAGCTATATGAGGAGCGCGTCGACGCGCTCGCTTTTGATTGGGACACTTGCTGAAGGAAAACTTTATATTTTTTGGTTTGTCATGGTAATGTATGCATGCTCAAGTATTTCTGAAGCATTTCGTCAAGTTCTGGATGATCAAAAGGCCCAAAAACACCATGAAAACCACCTTGCTACCACCTTTTGCTCCTGCAAGAAGTACTTCTGGGAGAGTGAAGTTTTGGAGGGGCAAATGAGCTCCAAATTTGGAAATTCCACGTGGGTTGGATTGCCAACATCCAGGGTTTTCCAACGAGCTATCATGAGCTCAATTTGGATGCTAGGTAGTGCCCCAAAAGTAGTCTGAAAGACGCACTATGCATATAGCTCGGGCACACTACGCATATAGATTTTTGGTCAATTTTTCGTTTTCCAGCTCAGCATTTCGGGCAGTTGGACCGGTTTTGCTTGTGGATGAAATTTTTGAGTTATATTGATGCCAATTTATGGTTGGCATGTAACTTGGACTCATTTTTACCTATTATAGAAGATTCACTCCTAAAAAAGTAAAAATCAAGTGTAAGAATCAGTTTCCCTTCTTTTAGAGGCAAGTTGTTTGGATGCCTATATTCTAGCTCCTTGTTTAGAATTAGTTGGAACTGCTCCTAGAAGGAGGAATTCGACCCCTAGAGGCATGGGAAGGGGTTAGGATGGTCTATATGATGTAATTTCTCAATCATTTTCAGAGGTTGGAGAGGTTTGACTCTTGGGAAAGATTTTGGCACATTATTGTACATATTTTTCATATTTTGGCTAAGGAAAGATCAGAGTTTTTGCAGCACCTGTTGGGATTGTTGTGGCTTTCAGTTCTTGATGGTGTTTTCTCTCAGTTTATTTTAATTTCTTTCATGTTTAATGTATGCCATTCCCTTCTTATGATTCTGAAACTAAATGAATGAGTAAATGAGGTTGAATACATTGATTTCAATGCTCTGCCTTTGAATTTGTTTAGTTTTACATGTTTTCGCCTGTTTGGAGAGGATCCATGTTCTCCCTTGCTCTCGTCAGCTCCTTTTATTCTGATCCATCCATACACTTAATCAAAAATCATTAAGACTACTGCCTACCTCGCCCCAACTTGAATTCTGCAAAGATCTGGCCTTATCCCCCGACCCAAAATTGTTTTTTCCTATTTCTCCAACAAAACCCCAAAAAAACAAAATCAAACTTTCCTATCTCTTTACTAGCTTAAAATCAGTTCCCATTCTATATTCATCTCATAACCCTATTTCTCATTTTATCGAGATTGACTGGAGAGAGCCCTCTCCTGTCCTCGTAGGGCTAGCTACGAGGCTGAGCGTGGTTTGGTGTAGCCTTGAGTTTTACCTTATTTCAGCCTAAGGTAGATTTGAGCACTAATAGGTTATAGGATAAAACACTACAAATTGACAAATTGACAGAATCAGTTATAACTATTAATAGTCATTCCATTTGTCTGATGTGCATTTTAGTTGCAACCCACTTATCGACCTAATTTATTAACCATCCTTACCATCAATGACAATTTTTTCTCGCAACACTTTTTGTATTCTCATCAATCCTTAGTATTGAGAGTAATCATTTGAAATTGTAATATTAATTGCACTAAGGGAAGTGAGGAGCACTCTGCAGCGCTGTATGAGTGAGATGTTCCACATGATTAAGGCTTATAAATCAAAATTCACAAAAATTTGTGATCTATAATGTTAAAAGGAAAATTAAAAGAGGGTTATTATCCTATTGTAGACAACTATAATAATAATATTAATCGTCATAAATAAACAATGAATATTTTAAGCACTGAGAGTTTTGCATCACAATTTATTTTTTATCCCTCTTGGTGCTTAATAGATCCAAGGTTCACGTGTGGATCTGTTAGTTAATAAATAGTTCTTTTTTGGAAAGAAACTTTATGGATATTATCTTTTGGGTAGCTTATTTACTGAAGTACTTTCTATTTGATGTTATTGTAAGTATAAAATCATTGTAATACACAATTTTCTATATTAGTTTTGATATATACCTTATTTTATCGACAAACCATTTTTTCTCTTGTGTCAATGCATTTCACCTTGATGTTTTTCTGTAAAGTGGAATAAAGCTTAGGAAAAACCTTCACTAACATAGTTGACTAAAACTATGTCATTTGAAATCATTATAGAAAAATGGAAGACTCATCTTTCGAGTCAAAAAGCTAATAGGGATTAGTTAGAAGCATTTTCATCCATTTCCTTGACGCGCGATCCTATGACAATACAAAACTGAGCTATTGCAATTTTCTTTTAGCACCCAACTAGATATATGGCATAACTTTTATCCACTTGGGATGTGCAGCACTGGTCCTTACCATCTGTTATTTATATCCTTTAAAATGCATTTCCACACGTGTTTTGCAACAATTTAATCACTATGTTTTTGGAGTAACATAGGTAATTTCAGGCCAACAATTCTACTTTTGGTGTAGAAGTAGTTCTTTTAATCTAATTGGGGTCAGCAATTTGTTCACATTAATAATGACATCAAGCCAATAGTTACTTAATAACTAATTGACATAAATTTAAACTGGCATTCTATTGATAACAAAATAGACGATAAATGAAAGGATGGATTTTTCTCAAGTGGTGACATTTGTATCAATTAAACAAAGGTTGATATACACATGAACCATAAGAAGCACAACATCAAAAATTTGTATTTGTACCCTTTTATGTAACAAATTTAGTGGAGTTTCAAATATACAAAGGCATTCTTTCTACTCAAGGTATCTCCATTTGAGCAAGTGGATGCATATCTTCAGTCTATAGAAAAAATTGTCTTACTCATGCATGTTAATGGAATGTAGATTACAAGCATGTGTTTTAGGTCTTTACCTATGCTTTTGATATTTGCTAAATTTGGGCTTTGTCAAGGCATATTCTGTTGTAGAACTTATTGCATATGGAGTTTGAATGCATCATATTTGATTGTTCAATTTATGCCAATGAGTTTTGTATGGATTATATTAACATATAAAAACTATTTTTATTGCATGCTCCCTAGTATTTGATTAATGATGATATTTTTTATTACCGCTTTCATCTCATTTGAGTGAAAAAAATGTTAATTATTTGATTGTATTGTGTTGTTTAGGAATTGTGGCTAGCTCCTCTTTGCATGACAAATCTAGAGGTCTGGTTGACTAAAATCATGGTGTTGAATCCTCCTCTTCACCATCGTCATCAGGTGGGTTCACTGGGCTTCTTAACTAAGGCCTATGTAAGGAAGAATTGCATATGGGTCATTTGTTCCATGGGAAAACTCAAAAATATTGGTTCAACAAATATTATTTCACATGAGAAGCTTTTGAGCCGCTGTAGGTTGGCTCTGATGTTGAGAAGATTCAATGGTTCAGATCAATTTAGCATGAAGCATTGAAAATTGAATGGCTCCCAACCTGTTGAGTCCATCAGAGAAACATCCAACTGATAGCAGGAAGAAATTACCACTTTGGTTCATATGTTTCTAGCTTTACTTGGTTTGTAACTCCTAATAATTTCTTGATTGTGTCAAGTGCTTGATGTATGGTGTGCATGATGCACAAAAAAACATCTTAAGCTCTTAAGGTCTGCATTTCTATGTATGGATTAGGGATAATGGGCTCTTCCAATGGATTTTAGATTAGATAGCCTTTTATTTTTGCAGTCATAACAAAAGTGATGGAAATTCCCTTTCTTTGTTAATTGATGCCATTTCTAGTTTTCCATCATATGTGGTTGATGTTCTTTGTCTGTAATTTCCAGGTCAATGTCAGGAAACCCCTTATCACATCTTCTCCAATGCAATGATGATGAATTGGGAGAAGAGGAGAGCACAAAAACCAAGGAAGAATGTATCTCTCTTCTGAGGCCTTCAAGTTGTGTAACTAAACATGTATAGCTATCAAGAGTTGTCATGCACAACCCTCATGCCTTGTTTAATTTTCACTGCAATGAATCACAAATATCAACATTAGTTTACATTTTTTTGTCTTTTTACATATTTACTAAGAAATTTTGGTCCTATCCTTTTGTTTCCTTTTCTGTTTTATTAGGTGGCAAATTTTCCGATAGATTTGAAAAACAGTGGACTTATTGAAAATAGTTCAAACCTTAAAAAGGATGTTATTGAAGAAAATTTTCATGTTAAACATGAGGGTCAAAATGTGGCAAACACCATCTTGACCGAGAATATGCAAAAGAGGAAATAATAATAAATGTCTTGGAAGGTTTTGCGATTGTTATAAAGGACTCAAATAATTCAATGGTTCTAGACCTTGGTTCGACACAAGTGTAGAGAATCAAAGATACAATAATGAATCGAAAGTTGTTAATCATGGGAAAAGTGGTCAATATTATTATTGCAATGTTCAAACTAGGGAAACCACCTAGGAAATACCCATTTCTTTGGTTCAACAAGTTACAAAATTAGTTGATGGAAGATACATATCAAAGGAAAGCTCACAGGGAGATGGGTTAGGCCTTAATGATACTACTTTGGAGAGAGAGGGTGGATAGGAGGTAGAATCTAGGGTCCCCAGTATTTAAGATGATCCTACTTCTACTTCAATACCTCCTGAAAATTCAGAGCCTTCAATAACACCCTCCCATGACAATGAGAAGAAAGGCCTGCAGGAACAGACAACTGGAGTTAACTTGGATGAACAAGTGAAGGATGAGGATGGAGATGTTAAATAGACTTGTTCTGATCACATAAATGTTCACTTTAAGGATCAGTTATGTCCAGCAGATGAACATAGCGTGGAAGAATTTGTCCCAATTAGTTTTGTCTCCTCAGAGAAAATGGTAAATGGAGACTTTGACAACACAAAAATAGAAGATATGGGAGTACAATGTTTAGAGGAAAAATAAGATCCTAAACAAGAAAAATAGTCCATACCTCTCAAGCAAGAGATTCAAGAGAAAATTCCCAATCCTCTTGAACTTCTTACATGGATTGAAAAGTTTTCTTTAAGATTCAAGGCTCTTAACATGTACTGTATATATTGCATTTAGTTTCATTATTTATCTATTCTGGAATGAAATTTTATATCTTCAAAATATGAATTTGATACCTATGATGTTCATGTTTCTTGCAGTAAGTTATCTTTCCATATATTTCATTTTATAGTTTCTCTCCAACAATTTCCTATACCTATAACCATTTTTCAATAATACCAATACCATTTGAGCTCTAAACTTGCAACTAAGGTATGTAATGGAGTCATAAATTTGAATATTTGATTGCAAAGCCCTTCTCTCACATTGAGGTTATTTTGGGCCATTTCGGTTACATATTCAGTCATAAATTAAGTGACTTGAGTCTGTCCTTAGTTTGGAAGAGGTTGCGATGTTAGCTAGAGCAGATCAATGTAGGATTTTATCTAGTTCATTTTCTTCCTTCCAAAATCGAGTTGCATCAAAACTATATTGACCTAAAGTAATAGTGATAAGAAGAAAACAACCTACCTATGTTTAAGTTGAATGTCACACAAAGTCTCCAATGAATGAGGAAAACATGTTTTTCCCCACAGATAAGAATCAGATGCCTTCTAAGGATGAAGAACACACATTGTATTCTCAAGTTGAAAACATGCCTTCACCTAAGCATGAAATATGTAACAAGTCTCCCAATAAAGTATATACTTACAATGATACAAACCATGATTTAGACGAAGGTGAGATAAGGCACATTGTTGATTCGAGGGACTCAGAATGCAGCATTGGATATTTTTCGAGTCCTTGTAGAACAGAGGGAAATGACTTGATAAAGGATATTCCTTAAACCTTTGAAAAGGTTGTTGAGAGTTCAAAAGATGTAGGTGAATATGTTGACATGTAAGTTGATATGGAGGTTGATGATTAGACTGCTACAGGAGCATGAATTCACAAGGGAGTTGAACCATCATATTTTCATGGTTATTGTTTGCAAACTTTATTGGATCCATCATTAACTTAAACAATTCCCATTGTATCTAATTGCGCATACTCCTCATTTCCAATATAGGTTGGAGATGATGCATGGGGAGTAGCTCTGCAACCTCCACTGGAAGAGTGGGTTCCATTCCTTCACCACCTCATGATGGACCGCCACCATCCCCCTTAGCTCTACCATTACTCTCCACTAGCTATGAGGAACCTTTATGTCATCTTCTTCCATACATAGAACAATATATTTTAGCTTATTTTCCCATGACCAATTATAACTATTACTCATTTTCAAACAATGAAACTGCCAACCCTGATTATTATGCCAAACATGATGGTATTACAGATGGAACACAATTATCTTATTATGACCATACTGCAAGTGCATACATGGAAGGTTTAGACTTGAATAATGCTCTGGAAGGTTTAATGTATTATGAAGCTGGTATCAACACAATACTTGGGAGTATAGGGACTACTAACCCTGGAACTTCCAATTACTATGAACATATTGGTGTCATCACTTATGTTGGGAACTCAAGAATCAACACAGACACAAATAAGGTCTCTACGGAAGGCATCATCGATGTAGCTAGTGCATCATTAGGGACCATGAGTACAAGCAAGGTTTCCTCAATCCAAGTTTTAAATTTTGTTACCAGTAGCTCAATAGCCTTGGTTACTAGGGATCCCTCAACTCAACGTGCAGTTGCAAGAGGTTAAAATGTATCAAAGCCTAATTTCCAATAAAATGAGTATTCTATACAGAGAGCTATATTTTTTCATGTGTATTAGTGTTGATTTACTTTTCTCCTCTTTGTATACCTAAAACTATCTGATAATTTAAATTTTTTAGTGTTACACCATGCTATTGACAATCTAATTTTTCTGTTTAATTTTAGTGCGAAGTAAGAAACGATCTACTATAGTGGCGTCAACACTGAGATCCAACAAGAAGGTTTCTTCCTTAGTTGAAAAGAAACAAAATTTTTCTTCCCATGGGAAGGTATAGAGGAAGCAGTGGAGTTTCCTCCTTCCTTAGCATTAATGGGTAGCCCATCTCTAGTCATATTCCTTCACAGAGGCAGAGGCCTTGATGCTAGCCACGGTGAAAACTACATAAATGACAAAGAAAGATTGAAGTTTCATCTTCAGTCCTTTGTTTCCTACAATGTTGCATGAAGGTACACATTGAGTTATTTTCACATCGGAGAAACCATACATTGTCCTTTGTCACTCGTAAAAATGGAAGAAGTAATATTGGATCAATGAAAGACGATTGATTTGCATGAATTCCAATAAATAAAATTGAAAATAAAGAGTGGATGTGAATGAATTTGAGACAAGCTAGTTTGGTATTTTGAATAAAGGTTGAAATATCTTTCTTGTCCAATTCGTGAGAAACTACAATTTATATGTCAAATAGGACAAGCATGGCACTATGGAGCAATAGGGCATTAGTTCTTGAGTAGAAGATGGAAATAGTAAAGGATGAAGAACCAACAGATTCAACGGATTTCCAAAATGAAGATTCTAGATATTTTTTGGGTGCCGAGGAAGCGAGCATGTCCAAGGTTCATTCACAAACATTACCATGTAGTGTAAGTATCTCAATTCATGAGGCATTACCTTGTTATGCATTCCTTTGAATTTATCATTCTGATATTTAGGTTGTTTCGGACAAAGTTCAAACTGTTGTGTTGATGGTTTGTTTTGGTAAGATCATGCTACATCATTGATATAATAAACACTGAAACTCAACCATCTACAAAAAGTGGCTCTTACTAATTCAATATTACTTGTTGCTTAGAAAGACATCCGTACTATTATTGTTTTTTGAATTCCCAATGACAGGTTGAGTCACTCATGGAATTATATGATGGGGGTCACTTAGACAAAGAGATAATGGAGAAATCTGGTTATTTGAACTACAAAGACATATCTTGTACAAGTTCAGTATAAATGTTTATGGGTTTTGTCTAGAGATCACAAGTATCCATAAAAAGTCAAATCTTGATAATGGAAACAACTGGATTATTGACAAAATTCTTACGCTTCATGGTGTGTCTTTTGGAGACCATTTTTAGGTGCTTCCTCATCTCTTTGATTGCACTAATCCCAAGATCTTTCAAGACAATAATCATTACTAGGTGAATAACTGGATTTGAAATCATTTTCCTATAAGTCTTGTCAATTATCATTTTCTTTTCTACTAGAGCACTTGAATGAATGAAGGGACCTGGAGGACAGTTCAACCTTACAAAAGAAAAAACAAATCCTAAGATATCACATACATTCTTCGTGCCCATAGTATGATAGGAAGTAGCCTCTTCATCACGAGTAGGATGGATACCTTGAGAGTCATTTTTGAATTTCAATGTACCTTATTTTTGGTGATGATCTATAGAGATATCTCTCTTCACAAAGGTGTCACTAGCTGAAGTGTGATCACAGTCAGTCAAGGCCGTTTTCTATCTTTGAGAATCCAAAATAGTAATGTTGCATTCTAAGGCATTAGATACCTAGTAACCATGCTCAATATGTATCAGTTGGTCCAATGAAAATTCCTTTATTTTCAATATTTAAAAGAAATAAGAAGTCAGTGGGCTTTGAGTAAAGCATGCTTAAGCCTGTTAGGACCCTACTCAAAGTCCTCACGTATTTTCAAAGCAGAATGGCTTAAGATGCTAGAGCCTATATCATGATTTTGCGGTTTTGGTTAGTTGTATCCTTAGAGAATATGGAAATTTTCTTTAAGATGATTGTTGGGTTGTATGTGCCTGATCTCAATAAAACATAATTGGAGTTTGCTAATCTAGTCATCTATTTGGACGCAGGAAAGTAAGCAAAAGAAATTTCGATAGATTAGTTTCTCTTTAAAGTAAGAAAAAGAAATTTCCATATATTAGTTTCTCTTTAAAGTGGATGGAAACATTGAAATGATTTTCAAATAATATATTATGAGTGCTTGTATTAGGTTGATTTTTGTACAGGAAATATATACATTATACATCAATGAGGTCATAAAGAATCTACCTTATTGGATTATAATTATATAAATTATTTGTGGTATTTTTTCATTTGGCATCCCTCACATGTCAGCTTTGAAGTTGTGGCTTGGCGTTTCAACACTCTGTAGTCTCATCTAATTATGAAGGCGTTTCTCTCTTCACTACCTTGCAATGACACCATTTTTATGAATTATACTTGAATTTCACTGATAATAACATGGATTTATATATTTCTTTTAACACCAAATTGACATAATTTTAAACATATGAATATCCCATTAAATATGACCTAAATATGATTCAAAGAATCTCACCTTTATCCTAAGCATGTGGCAGAGTAATCTATGAGGTGTGAAATTTTATTAGAGGCACAATTTGTTTGTTTGTTTTTTTTAGAGAAGGGTTTGCTCTTGGTTTTATGTGAATTTCAATTTATCATATGTAACATGTTGAGAAATGGGAAAGAATAATCTGTTACATTTATCTTGTCGAAATTGATGCTGAATGAAAGGATATTGAGTTTAACCAAGCTACAATCTACCTTGTTTAAGACAAAGGAACATCCTAAAAATCTGCCTAAGAATACACCATATATTGAGTTTGAACATAAGTAATCTTTGGATTTTTCTTTTGTAGATGTGTTCTTCTTTCTACACAAGATATCACAAGAAGAAAATGTTGATATTGTAGAAATTGTTCAAGGACCTCATTGACGTTGATTTTTCTGATGTCCTACTTGATTGATACCTTCTCATGACAGAAAGGCTTTAAATATGAATTAATATGTTCTTGAAACATATGAAATTCAATGTTTATAGATATAAAAGATAAAAAAAATGTTAATGCCTTCATTTGAATGTTACTTGACTCTGGTGTGGGTAGGCTATGTTATAAATCTAACCTACAAATATATGAAATGATAGCAATATACCCCATAACTGTAAATAATCACAAAAAATAACAAGATCTGAATATAGATAGAAATTCTTCTTTATTGATCAAACCCTTAAGGTAGCGAAAGATCATACATTCACTCCTTAGGGAAGGAGAACACTCCACAAGCCATATTCTTGTCCATACAATAATCCTTGACATCTCAATAGGGGAGTCTCTAGCCTCTATATATGATTCATACATATAATACCATGGGTCATTACCATGGTTCTCTCAATACCATATATCTGATACCATGAGCTTACCATATAACTATGACCCATCTCATTATTACATTACTCGCTTGGGTACCTCCCTCTATTCCCCATAATATCCCCCCTACGTATAATACATTCCAGCCCCCTTAAACATCTTTCATCCCCGAAACAGAAGAAGAACACAAATAATAAGATCTGCTCAAAAGATTAGTCCACTGGTACCATGCACGTGCATCTAGCCATCCAAGAGAAAGGTGAACCCTCGATCTAGCTGGTGCCTCGCTCGCTTGAGATGAAAATTGACCTGGTCGCTCTTCTGTGTTGATGTGTTGTGGGTGGATCATCACCTCTCTCTATCTATCATGCGAGCGTTGTTGTCCTTGTTGTTGATTTGTTTCCATCTTGTAGGTTGTTTTCTTGCTGGGTGATGTGGGTGGTGATATGCCGAAGTTTTAACCAGTTGTCTATCTTGCTTTAATTCACTGCCTAATTGAACCTGATTGGTATCTGGTACATATTGTGGCATCTGTTGTTTTTCTTATCTTCTAGTATTAATTTAACCACATATTCCTCATCTAATGTGTTAGCCCCTAGAACATCTATTGCTTCAGCCTCCTTCGACTCTACCTATTTATGGATGGAAATATCGTGTAATGTAATTTTCTTCTTTTTATACCAGAGCTTTAGGAATTTGTTCTGCACATTAATATTAATAGTACCAACAGATTGCATCCAAAGCTATCCCAAAACAACATCCAGATTATCCATATCTGGGGCATAAAAATCAGAATGCAATAAATACTTATCCATAGAGATCTTTAAATCTTTATAAACTTGCACCTGCACATTATTAACCTGTGTGTGCTCCATTTGTTTGGTTGGGACTTGCAGTCTCTTAGCTAAATGAACATTAATAAGATTATGCTTGCTATTAGGATTGATAGACACAATTATCTTCTCTTTCCAAATACATCCATGAACCTGTAATAAGGAGATACCAGAAAAAAATAGCCCCTTAAGGTTTTCTAGCATGAGACCATTTGTCTAAAAATACTTTTTCAAACTATTCATCTGAAAGTTTGTACAACTTCGTGCTATCAAGTGATCTAAACCATTTGGTAGTCTCGTCCTGCAAACCAAACCATACAAAATCTTTCCACTTTTTCCCATATAGGGAATTTTCATTGCTTTGAATGCTTCAATAGTGGGGCCATCATCTTTTCTTGTAAAAAAAATATCATTGCTAGAAGCCATGAAGAGGCTTTTGAAAAAATCACTTACTTGGCAAAAATTTAAAATGGCCACCACTCAGTCGATATTGCTCAAAATATCTATTATGACCTATTTTCGAAAAAGGAACAACTATTCTACATCTTTCCAAGTGCTAGAAATCCCGATCTAGGCACTAGAATTTGAGATTCATACAACAACGTTCCTGCTATCACAAAAATTTCTTAAAAAAAGTTGATTTTAAATCAGCAATATCTCCCTCACCCAAACTCCGATTCGATCGATTTTTTTTTGAAATTGAGTATTGTTTCACAAAAAATTGGGATCTGCAATTATATTCTACAAATGTTTCACCATAATGTAGATATTGGATCTACAAACTCACCACCCCAAAGATTTTTGCAACACAGCTGATTTTTAAATCAGCAAATCTCCCAAATCCAGACTTCAATTCGGTCGATTTTTTTTTTCAAATTGGGTATTTTTTTGCAAAGAACCTAGATATCCAATTATATTATGGAAATTTTGCATTAGAACATATAGATATGATCTACAAACTTTCTGCCCCAAAAATATCTAAAAAAAAAAAATCTCTCTGCTTGCCCAAGAAAGTGCTCTGATTCCACTTGTTATAAATTTGACCTGCAAATATATGAAATGATACCAATATACCCCATAACTGTAAATAATAACCAAAAATAACAAGATATGAATATAGATAGAAATGCTTCTTTATTGATCAAACCCTTGTGGTAGGGAAACACCATACATTCACTCCTTAAGGAAGGAGAACCCTCCGGTATACTACAATCTAAGAAAAACTTTGAAAGAATTCCATAATTTCATAGAAATATAATGATACGATTTACCTATAGGATATGAGAAAGCTATCTACATCTAGCACCCATCACCGAACAATATTGTTATTGAGACACCATCTCATGGAACTAGAATCACGTATATAGATAGTGTTATAGAGATACATTAGAACACATATTCAATGCTACCTTCAAAATTGAAATTCATCAATTGATTTACTTTAGTAGAAAATTGTAATGAGATTTCATTAAATACAATCTGACAAAAGCCATGTATGATAGTTTTCATTGCCTTCTCTCGATTTATCCCCCTATGCAAATAGAATCACTAATATTCCCCAATCTTTGAGGTACTTTCTTCATGTTCAACATGGGCTATTGGGTTCTTCACGTGGAAAAGGTTGGAAATATTAGATGTATAATGGAAAAAAGCATGCAATTCGAGGTTTCTCCTAAAGTCTCATGGGTGAATTATAAAACACCATCTACTTGAAACATGATATATGATAGTAATGAAAACCTACTGAGGATCCCACTTAAGAATTAAAAATGTTGCAAATAGGAGATGTCTTAAACAATATAAACTATTTAATGGAGTTGTCTTTAGTGCGACTTTTTGGAATTTTTTTTCGGTGGGTTTTTCCAATCTAATTTCTTTAAAATATGGAAAGAAATTATCAAAATCACAAGTTTCGTAGTAATCCCTACACAATCTATGTGCCCTAGGGGTTTCTGAGGGTGTTGAATCCATATATACTGTCAAAAAGCTAGTTTAAATAACACAAATAAGGATTTCACCGCAATTTTGTCCTCCAGATTTTGGCACCAGAAAATCCAAAAGGTCACACTAAAGACAACTCCCTATTTAATTGCATAATCACACTAAAATAGACAAATGTTGAAAATGTTGAAAAGTGTGAAAAAAATGGAGTGGGAATAGTATAGTTATGTCACTGTAGATATAGCTATGTAAAATGTAATTTCTATCTAAAACACTTAAATGTAACTTCTATAGCTACATGAAATGTAACTTCTATGTAAAAAATAGAGTTTGAATATTATAGTTACGTGAAATGTAACTTCTATATAACATTCGAAATACCCTTTTTTCAGTCATTTAAGAGACTAACATATTTTTATCTTTGGTTAATAACTTAATACTCCACCAAAAATAGCGTTGAATTGGTTCTTCACCAACTAAGGGGAAAGTTTAAACCAATGTGAAAATTCTTACTCATACCCCTGCCATTTTTCTGATATTTTATTTTTGTGCGGATTTAAGCTAGTGTAATGTAACTTCTACATATTTGACAATTTAAATGTAAAAAATGACCCAGATTGAAGTTATACGATTAACATATGCACAATATGATATAATATGCATGAGTTATAAGTAATATGACATTTACATGTTATATCAAGACAAATGTTTTCTCATCTCATTAAATCTTATCTTATAGTTGGTGATGGATATAGCCATTAAAATTATGAGCCATCCTTGACATATATTATATTTAATGATGGATATAGCTTTTAAAAGCATAAACCTTGTTTTTTATTTTATGTACGGTCAATTTAAAAGGAAGTGCTAATAATTTTATTCAATATTATCTTGTACAACTGGAAATAAAATGATGTGGGGGTGGTGTTTCTAGTGATTTTCAAACTTGCTTTAATGACCTAAATTTAGCTTATTTAAAGTAAATAGTTGCACTGGCCATCTTATCTTCAAGTTAGCATCTTTGCTTAAAGGCATCTTCATGATATGCACCATCTCTGAAAATTATGAAATATTAGTAGTATTTTGCAATAAATAGACAATATTGGCATATAATCTTTTATTGTGTTTTTTACTCCGTGTCACAAATTTATTTATATTTAATGATTTTTTATTTTGATTTCCATGCTAAGACTGGATTCAGCATGTCTGCTAGCATTTTTAGTTGTGCACACATCATATTTCTCACTTCTAATTGTATAAAAAATAGAGATTTTTCACAATGATTGTGGGTGACTATTTTACTCAATGATATGCTTGATTTTTTAACCCATTCCAATCCTACCATAATGAAATTAAGATAGATAATGACACAAGAAGGACTATCAATAAATCAAATTAGAGACTTTATAATGCATCTCAAATTGTACCTAAATGTAACTATAAGTATTTGCAGCTACTTGGTCACCGATGAGCATGGAATCACACTGTGAAAAAATCCTTACATTATGAGAATTTGGTTGCACCTACACTAATCCTCTGTAGTAGTTCCTTGACTTTCCTATAGATATAATTTTAGAAACAACCCTAATCTTGCCATTCTTCCCTATATGCATCATCTTTATCACCCCTATTGATAGTTATTTTTCAAGGAAACAGAATAGAACTCTCCAATTGCATCATTGCATTTCAAAACAATGCTTGAGTATTTCCAAGTGATTGTCGAACTAGTCTCTACTCAAGTCCACAATATCCTTGATTTGTTTCCATCACACAAACCTCTTTTTGTAATTGTTAGAAAATTAAATATTACATAGCAATGGAACACATAGAATATTGGATAAATATAAACACAAAAAACACATAAAACCAGAGAGAGACAGATATACGCGGTTCGCCCAGTTTTGGGCTACGTCCACCCCGAATAGCCAGTCCTTCCTTTCTATCATCCAGCAAAATGAAGAGACACAACCTACAGCAGATCCGCTATAATATCGTCTGTTTTCTCTCACAGTCTGACTTCTCTGTTTCTCGCTCAGAGAATACACATCTATTACACAGCCTCAAATACAATGCCCTCATAGAAAGGGAGGGGTTTCCTTTTAGGGAAAAAAACCCTAAACTAAACATAAGTTCTAGAGTTAGATCATTCCCCTAATGAGCGGCCCAGATTGACTAGAAATTACTATACTTTTCCAAAGGCAATTTTACATTTGTTTTTAGCTTCGGGGGCACCGCCCTAGGGGGACCGCTAGCTCTCAGACCCCCCAGCCGGGGGGGATTGGTCCACCTGAACCCATGCGAGGGGAGAAGTTCCCCCCACACCCCCCCATGTGGAGGGGTGTAAAAACTTCCTGGGCTATACATCCAGCTAAAACAAAGACCTTTGAACAATCATGCTCCACACCCAACAATCTCCCACTTGGAGAATGATTGTAGCAAATCCATTGTTGCTTCAGTTGCTGGACAATGAATCCTCTTTGGACTTGTTTTTTTCTCATCTTCATCGTCATCCTTGAAGACCAATTGAAACTGAGTGTATTCTCAGTTTCTCCCTGGTTACAAATTTTGTTAGCATATCTGCATGATTCTGGCTAGTGTGTATCTTTTCGAGCTTCAACTCTCCATCTTCCAACACTGATCGTATGAAATGGTACTTAAGTTGTATGTGTTTAGTCCTAGAATGAAATGTTGAGCTCTTTGCAAGATGAATGGCACTTTGGTTATCACTGTATAATGTGCCCATATCATGCTCCTTACCCAATTCACCCATAAACCTTTGTAACCAAATCATTTCTTTACTCGCCTTTGTAGCAGCAACATACTATGAATCTGTTGTTGAAAGTGCAACAACACTTTGGAATTTTGAAACCTAACTGACAGTTGTTCCACCAACAGTAAATACATATCTTGTAGTACTCCTCTTATTATCTTTGTCACCTGCCATATCTACATCAACATATCCCTGTAGAGAAATGTTTGAACCACCAAAGCATAATGCTTGATTTATCGTACCTTTCAAATATCTGAGAATCCATTTCACTGCCATCCAATGTTCCTTTCATGGACTTCTCATGTACCTGCTTACAACTCCCACAACATGTGCAATATCAGGCCTTATGCAGACCATTGCATACATTAAGCTTCCAACTGTTGATGCATATGGAACTTTAGACATATAATCCATGTCTTCTTGGGTTTTGGGCACATTTCCTTACTAAGTTTGAAATGGCTAGCAAAAGGTGTACTAACTAGTTTTGCATTGTGCATATTGAATCTTTTCAACACCTTGTGTATGTACTCATTCTGAGACAATGTTAATTTACGATTTTTCTTGTCTCTAGTTATTCTCATACCAAGGATTTGTTTTGCAGCTCCC
>APFE030334031.1:209702-245806 GCA_000404065.3 Pinus taeda | reverse complement strand
ATGAGGTCTCATGGGATCCCAACATTGCCTTGGGTGACCTACAATTGATGGCATTGGCCTCATGGTTAAACCATGAGGACCAAAGAGCAAACGAGGCCAAATTGATCATGAACAAAGAAGTGAAGGAGCCACTGCTCATTAGGCCAAAAATAGAAGACCCGGTGACCCTCATCTCGACACATAAGCAATTAGCTACAGACCCCACAGCTTCCGTAAGGTGGATGGACAAACAGGCTCAAGCTATCACCCACTTTGAGGATACGGAAAGGCTGTTGGGGGACAATGCTGCTCATGCTTGTCAGCGTAGGTGGAATACCCTGGGCCATAGCTTACAAGTCCGAGGATATCACACACCCATCCGGATGAGGGAAGCTTTGGCCAGGGTTGCCCTCTACAAGAAATCCGTGCAAAGCCTCCAAGCCAATTGGATCGGCCTTAAACTCAGCCCACCACTACTGCTGGGCCTGACTGAGGGAAATTCAAAGGAAAATGAAGGTCAGCAATGGGCAGAGGTGGACAGGACAGCAGGATTTCACACCCGCAGGGAGGATACCACCACTGAGCCTTGGGATGCCAGCGAAGCAGTGAGGGCCATGAAGGACGAGGACTTGGATTGAGTTGCTCAAGCATGAGAAAATGTTTCAGCTGGTGGGTGATGATGAGCCCCAATTTTGGTACAATTCGGGCTCATTTTGGCCTACTTTACTTGCTCAAACCATTCATCTTTATTTGCTTATGCATGCATTTCTTAGTTATTTCATGTTGTTTGTAGGAGGAAGGTTAGACACTTTATCCACGTGACTAATGCATTGTGATTCCAGGTTTTGGCATTAAAAAAGGGGAAAAAAAGACAACGCAAAAGGAATAAGGAGACATAAGGTGGCACTGCTGATTTTGTGGAGAGAAGTCCACAATATTGGGACATTCCTCGTGATTCCCACCGAGAACTCCGAGCTCCAATCAATCTCCCCTCCGAGCCTCAGAAGTAGCCAGCTGTCCTACAGGAACAGCAGTCATCAACTGTTCTACCAGAACAGCAGTTTTGATTGCCTCACAAATCCGCAGTTAAACTTCAGTTGGACAACCGAGCTCCTAGAATCAAGGCTACTTGGCGGATCATCACTTTTTGGTATAAATATGGAGGCCGTAGCCTTAGATAGGTTGTTGAATCTCTTGGGTTATCGTATCATTGTGGAAGCAGTCCAGTTTTGTTTTCTTTTGCTGTAAGCCAGTTTGGCATGACGTTGAATTATGAATAAAGAGGACAGTTTGTGATCGATTCCTGAGCTTTATTAGGAGACTATAGCTCTCAGGTTAGGGCCCAACCCGAGAGCCATAGATCCCCTATGTTGTAGTATTGTTTCTATTTCTTTTCCAGCATTTTAAGTTTCATTTGCACATGCAATTTGGATGGCAGTCTTGTAATTCGATTTTCCTATGAGTTAGATAGATTTTGCTTATGGTACAATTACTTCCACTTGTTTAGCGTAGCAAATGATACATAACATCCATTGGAGCTCCAGCAAAATCGGTTGTTAAGGCTCACTGCCATCTCGTTTGAAGATTGGGGTGAAGTCCATAGCAGACCACCAAAAACACGCATGAGTTTGGTTTACACAGTTATGATTTGGATTTAGATGCTTCCTTGTCATTTACACGAACCACACATCTCTTCATCACAGTCCCATACGTATTTCTCCTTGCGTTTTGGATCACTGTTCAATAAATCACGGTACACTTAGTGTAGGTTGATGCATTTTTGGTTTGATCAACAGTTTTGGTCATTTGTTTCATTTACACTCTTCTCCATCTCGTTTCATTGCCATCCTTTCTGTTTTGACCTTGCATGCAACCACGTTTCTTTGACTTACACTGCGTTCTGCCCTTTCTTAAACATCTCCTAATTCTCACGTAGCTTCATTCCTTGACCTTTCACATACATCACTCCAACACACTCCCTACACCCGTTTTCCATCTCATCCTTCCACTCCTGAGCCATCACCAGCCTGATCCCTATCTCTCACATCCCTTCCTACCCGTCCATCACCTTTCCCTCACCTCAGTCCTCCACGGTAGACCATCCTGTAGCAATTCAGAGACATCCTGTAGAAAACCCTGAGTTTCCTGTAGAATCCCCTGCAGACATCCTGTAGGAGGTCTTTCACGCGGTCGCTGAGCTTCTGAACATGGAAAACCTCTGTGGATGAATGCCAAGGGTCCATAGGGACCTCACCTAGCCTCCCCAACCTGTCCCACGCTTTCCTTCCTTCTCCATCCAATCTGCACAATCAAACCCTAATAAGTAAACAAAACACAATCACTCCACCTACTTAATGAAAAAGTATAAAAACATGTCTTTTATAATGTCAGTAGTTTAGATTCATGCATTTCCACTTGTTAGATGTAGTAGCAGCATTGGTAGAAGTATTACTCATCCCCATTGCATTATAGAGATTAGACTAGTCAAGTTAGGGTTTCCTAGGGTTACATGCTTTGATTTACTTCTAGTTCATTTTTGTCAATTAGCTTAGTCTCCTTTGAGCTAGCTTTCATCCATCATTGATAAAGCCTCTTCTGTGAGCCTATAGAAGTTGGCTTGAGCCCTAGCGGACTTGTGCCAACTGACCAAGTGACAGCTGCGACAAGAGCTAGTACTTGTGCATATAGCACCGTCGCTTCCAAGTCTGTACGAACAACCGGGTTGATAAAATGAGAGACAAGAAGCCTCAGGAGTTGTAGCATTATTGCTACAATACTGGAGCTCACCAACCATCCCTCATCATTTGTTCAACATTTAGCAATATTTATTCTCATAAGCATTTAACATTCCTCAAGCAAACATAAAGTCATATTTCATGACATATGTGTGTTAAGTCAGCACATGAATCCATATCAACATGGTCCTTCGTAAAATAAAGAACCATTAACTACTCCATACCCATTCCTTTAAAGCAACAAATCTCATTTAGACAAGAACACCTCATTCCTTAGCATTACAATCCATGATAGAGAAATATATTAAACAAACATAAAAAAATGTAGATATGGGGGTCATATGAAAACACTTATCTTGATAAATTAAATTAGGTAACTAATATTGTGTTAACGGTGCTGGAGCCACCAACATGTCAAGGGGATCTCCTTGGTAAGAAGTCCCAATTATACCTCATATCATTTGGTGTAGGAGTCCCAACGGTGGGTCCTAAGGTAATGCCTTGACCATGATGTTATACAGAGCAAGTAAGATAACTCTGTCAGTAGCAAGGGTGTGATTGTTGTAGTGAATCCAGGAAGGTGTATGAGGGGTTCTAACACATAAGGGGGGAGATAAGAGTGAAGGTGAGTTCCAAGTTAAAAGGGATGAATCCCAACTCAACTAGGAACACACAACACAAACGGACATACACTACATTCAGCGTAGTAGTCCACTTGGATGTGGTAGTCACAACATACAAGGTAAGATAACACATACAACACTCATGGATCAATCCGAACGAGTGTAATGGTTGTTACAACAAGGTTCAAGTGAAAGTTTTGTCTGGTGTCCGGCAGAGAAGTCGACACAGATGAGACAACATTAACAACATATAAAACACATTTGCAACAAGATTCATATAATTTCATACGAATCAGTTCATACACAAATACATAAGTTAAACAGCATATATCATTAAGGAAACCGAAGTAGTCCAACTACAATAAAAACATATGCATGAAAATGTGATGGCTCTTATTATATAAAAAGTGTAAGTTCCAATCATAAAATACATCCATGTAAACCTGCTAGCCCCATCAGTGAAACGTTACAGCCCCATCTGCCTGCTCCTCCAAAGAGACGTACTAGCTTCGTGCAGTGGAGAAGCCAAGGTGCATTACAATATTGTCCAAGCTTTCTTCAAGGTAGTCTTAATAGAATCTTGGATGACCAAAAGCCCTTACAATGAGTTATGAGGGGCTATTTATAGCAAAGGGTGGGGTGACCCTTGACATTCCCCTTTGTGATAGTTCAACTACCCTCATGACTCTTCACCTACTCTATGACTGTTACATCCAACTATTGACGCTTTACTTACACTTGACATGAATCAACATTACAATGCACATGTACTCATGTGAGACAACATGGCTTGAGCAAGCCTTGCAGGACATCACTAACGCTTGGTCCACTGTGATGAGACTAACTCTTTTGACATGCTTGTGATGGTGAATGTGGTGATTTGATGCCAAGCTTGGTCATCTACAATGGTGTGAATGCACCTTATGGTGACATCTTGTTAAAGCAAACTCTTGCCTCTGTTGCAACTGGTGCATTGGTTTGGCTTCTTCATCCAACTCATCTTCTAACATGCACATGGTCTTCTTGGGTATGATTGAACTAAGAACACACTGATGCATAGTATCCATGCTGATATTCAAGTGTGTGCTCGTGGTCATGCACATCAACTTGCTAAAGTAAATGTTCAACTTCAGTTAGACTTGCTTCTTGTCTTTGCCTTGGTGAGTGTGCTGAATGGGTTCGATTTCATGTGTACACACAATGACATACATGTTGTTGAATCCCTTGCATGCGATTAACAACACTTCCCACCATGTCTACTCTATGTCAACTGCTGGGATGGATCTTTAACTTGTACGGGCACTGTTTCATCCATGAGTGCACGTTGCGCCCACTGCTATTCCTAATCCTGCTGCAACTCATTCATATGTATGTGCAATTTCAAGTTCTTCTTTGAGTTGTTGCTTTGGCACATGCAACTCCTTCTTCGTTCCATTCTCTGTCTTCACATGACCTTCATGTCATGCCATCACCTCATAGCCTGAGTCTACAAAGTTTCTTTCATTATTAGTGGATCTGCTTGATCTTGCAACTTTGTTCTACCTCTGTGTTGTCAACAACCTTCCTCTTGAATTCGCTACATTCGGTATGTTGCCTTCAGCTGTTGTTCAAGATGTTACTCACTGTGATGCTACTACTTGATGTCCTTGTCTATGAACAACTTGATGTCCTCGTGAGTAGGAAAACTCATAGATACTTGATCAATTTCATCTCCAGGTGTGCTTTGAACAGTGTCTTCGACTATGCTTTCTTGGAAACCATTGTACCTACACTGATGAGAGGCATATCAGCACCTGCAATACCTGGGGACATGGAAACACTCATGGCAAGCAATTTTTTAGTCAAAAACCAAAATGAACTTTGAGAACTGACTTGCAACATCCTTTTTTGACTGATCATGAAGGTTGTGCAATTTCAGCCGGGAGGTTGGGAGACCGACTACCAAGACTGCACAAGGCATAGTCTAGGCTGTAGGGAGACTGACTGATTGCTTCAACTGCATAATGCAAAGTCTAGTCTGGCTACTGATTGCTATGATTATGCAATGAGCAATTGTAGCTGGGAAGGATTGCTGGCCTAGGGACAAATTTTCTTAATTTCTGGGGCCAAGTAGCCACTGTCCTCCAGAAATGCGCAAAATAGTCCTAGAGGCCAGTGCTAGGTAGAATTGCACAAATATAGAGAGGAAGGTGAGCCTTCCTTCCCCAGATTGCGCAATGTAGCCTTGGTGAAGGCATAGTTTGGGCCAATGTTGGGGCGACTCGCCGATGGGAAACTAAAAGCAACTAAGACAGTAAATGCATGGGGACACTAAGTGAGAGTGTTATATTGTTTCCACGACTAGCCTATGTAGTTAACCAGGGGGTTGGGGGGGGGGGGAAGCACCCCCTTCATTGTGCCGTTTGCATATCGAGGGATTTGAGGGGGGCCGGGTAGCCCCCTCTATGGGGTCTGGGGAAATGCCCTAGGGAAATGCTTTTTTTTGGACCCTATATTAGGTTGGTCAGACCTACCTATGGTTTTGTGCATGGTTTTCGCACATGGTTTTGGACGCGACAGTTTTCAGTCCATGGTATTGGATGCCTCGGCAAGTATATATATGTGTACTGTAACATTGAAAGGAACATAATGAAAATTCAATCTAGTAGTCCCGGTTTTGGGATCCAGGGGAAAATCTCTATGTATATGTGTTTTATGTGTTCTGCTTTTGCATTGTTTATTTTATGTGTTTTAGAATTTGTATGCAGGTAATTTCTGTACAAGGTTAAAACATACATATAGAAAAAGTGATTGGCAGTGCATGCAAAACATGAATGAAAGATTCAACAAATCGATCAACATGCATGTGGGTGAGAAAATTCGTCGGTTGGGTGAATGTCCATGCAAAATAGTTTCATGCACACGACAACAGTGAGATAGAAATGAAAACTGAAACAAAGCTAAGACAAGCGAGTATACATGTAAATGATAGTAAGTGCTCAAATAAATCAAGCAAACAATACTCCCACAAGAAAAAACACAAAAAGTGACAGAAATGCAGCACAAGGCATGGGAAGCGGGCTTACCCCAAAACAGTTGAGCTAAATGTGCCGACTGCTCCTAAATGTGATGTGCGATGTCAGAGCTGCAAGGTTGATGTGAAGAATGAGCTTTGCAGCATCTAGTTGATGAGTTTTGATAAAATAGAGGTTGTGACACCCATGCCACAAATCTAGGGGAAGTGACACTTGGTGGGAGGTTTCTGAATTAGTCCTTGAATGTAAACTCCAACTGCTAAACATAGATCCCTGAGACAAGGGATGCCTTTGCATGCTCCCTTAGGAGAAGCAACCTGTGCATGCAAGTCTTCTTTGCTCACTCCCAGAGGGAATCAGTCAACTCAACTGCACATGCAAGAGGATGTTCGACTGCTTGAAGGAAATGCACATTTCGAGCTGGGAGCTGGGCTAATTGCCCAGGAGATTTGCGCAATTTCTATGCAGAGTAGTTGATTGCTGCCCAGATTTGTGCAAATTATGGGTTGAGCATCCTTGCTGCGGAAATTTGTGAAAATCCTAATGGGAGTGTTGGCAGTCAGGATTGCGCAATCCTGGAGCCCATCAGGCTACCAGAGAGGATTGCGCAATTTCTGGAGGGAAGGTTGGTTGCCCTCCAGAAATGCATGATTTTCAAGGGGAAGCTACTCAGCCTGCAGCTGGACCAAGTTCGGGTGAACAAAATATGATGGGAATGGATCAAGCTATGATCGACAAGATGCCTTCATGTAAGAAAGACACTGAAGCTTGTGAATTTGAAGAAGTAAGGCAATCTGCTATGAAGGTTAGAAGGGAGGCTCCAAAATGAGGCTAAAGAAAAATTTTGGAGGGTGGTTGTAGCCGCTACAACACTTGGTGACACACTGGTAGAACTCCAGCTCTCTGAATGGACCTTGTTCGTGAAAAGCAAGTCTAATGCCTTCGGAAGTATTGTTCGGTGCTCAGCTCATCTTGGTTTCACACTAACTTTATTGAAAGATGTAGCATCTACCAAATCCTTGGTTGATTGACACACTTTCCAAGCCAAGGCAACAAATTTGTTTCGATTGGGGTTGAGGGGTATATAAGTGCACAAGCAGTATAGTCGTCAGAGTCTTAGTTTCATCTCTACTGTTGCTCCACTGCCAGCAAGCCTAGGCAGTACCTCGGTGGAGTCACATAGGAACACAAGCATGGCTCTGCTGCTAGCAAGCCTGGTCAGTACCCGGCGGAGTTTCTTGCATCACCTCCCTGCGCAAGAATCCTTTCTCTTCTTTCGCCTTATTCTTTTTTCATTTTGATTTTTTTCACTTTTTCATTTTTTCATTTTCACTGTGCATAACACTTATTCATTTTAGAGGCGGAAGAGGGATCCCGACTTATTGAGAGCAAAAGAGGTTGTTGCAACAAAGAAGTAGTTTATTGTATCTCTGACATTCCTATTAAGGTTTTCCACCTCACCTTACTCTACTTGACTAAGATGACAAGGGTTAACCCAAAAATAATCGACTAGAGAAGTTGACACTAGTTAGCACACAAGCATTGTGTTTTCACCAAGGTTCACCTTGAACAGTACATATTTTCCTTCGACGTATCATGGTCTAAAAGTAACAAGCTCATCATACAGAGGCAAGATGATAGATAACCAAGTAGTGATAGTTACAAGCCCTCTTGTACTTTACCCAGCTTGCTTCAAGGGTCATACATGGTTTCATTCAAGATAACCTATGAATGAAACAAACAAACTAACAAACATCAAATCAAAGCAAAAGTAGAAGTGAAAGTGAAAGAAAAGCGAATAAGAAAACAAGCAAGGAAACAAACCAGGAAATAAAGTGTGTAAGAAAGCAAGCATGCAAGTAAACAACTGAAAGAAAACACTACTACTACTCCTACACTAATGGTGCATGGGCCTGATCATGTGAAGTGATACTTCCAATACATCCATCGATACATTTGTGAACCCATGTTGGTGAAGGCTTGGTCTATGAGCAACTCGGTTGTGCGAACCATAAAATAAGAAAGATATAATGAACACAACCACACTTTGTGTTTCAAAGTTCCCATGGGATATAAGTGAGTGCATGTGCATGACATGCAGTATGTGGGCTAACCATGGTGTTGTGTGACACTACGTGCAATTTAAAGCATAAGCACACTCTTGACTATGACATGCAAGAAAACGAAAGAAACAAAGATAACGTGCATCGTGAATGAGTGCTTGCAATGTAAGATTCCTCCAATGCATGAGAAATGGGATCATGTAGTTCAAGTGGAGGAAGTGTGATGTGTGAGTGAGATGGATATTAAATGCATACAAATGAGTGATGATGAGCCTTGGGTGATTGAACAATTTCATGATTGAAAGTGAGACTAACCGCAAGAAAGAGGACCTGACATAACCATCATCACAGGCTAAAGTGCTTCGATAGTCTTGGGTGTCTCAACTTCATCATCAAGTAGATCATCATACATTGGTGGCTTCGAAAGATCAACTGTGATAGATTCATGATCGTGATAAAAAATGGAAGCAAATGGATCACGACCACCACGATTAGAAAAATCAGTGAATTCTTTGGAATCTTCATGATTAGATGAATTGAACAGAGGGGTAGATGAAAAGTGAAAAAACTCATCCTCTATGTTTCTGGAAAAGATAAATGAAGGATCAACTGGATTTTCAACAAGTAAATTATCCTCTCGGTTGTCAAATTATGGACTAACATCTAGTGAGTCTCGCGAGTGATCAACAATGGGTGCATCTGCAGATGAAGACACACCTGCAAAATCATGGATGGTAGGTTCACCAAGGAGGTCAAGAAAGAATAGAGAGGGCTCAGACGGAAGGGAGTCATCCTTCATTGAGTGTTGATGTTCAAGCTCCCACTCATACTCTTCATGAATGACAACGCATGTTGGTTGTGAAACACCAACTCTGTCGATGGGTTGTTTCTCATTCACAAAAAGTGAAGATTCCAGAATGGACGAACACAAGACAACATCATTCGGAGGAACACCCGAGTGTGAAGAAGGTCAAAGAAAAGAATGCCTATGAGAGCGTGAAGGACTTACAACCAAATCTGGGAAAAAATTGAGTGAAGTGATGTTGGGAGAGTGTGAAGGATGAACAGGTGTGTGATTATGATCCTCAACATCACTCGGCAATGGTGGAGCTGTTGAATGAGAGGAAGGAGGACAGTCAATTGAGACAGTGAACACATCCACATGAGATTGTGCAGCTCCATCAATGAAGAATTTTGAGCGAGGATTGATTTCAAAATTTCTCTTGGGACAGGCAAATTCATTAAGGCAATTGTTGGGCACAAGCTCCCCCAAGGGCAGTTTTGGGGCTTAAAGCCCATATTTTAGTCAAATTTTGTAAATCCAAGTGTAACGACTCCGCATTTTATGGTTGCAGAGCACATAGATGTTAAAGAGTCATAAGGTTGTCTGCCCTTGTTTTGGAAATGTAATGTTAGCTGTAGAAGATCTACCCATGGTCCATGGACCATGGGATTGTATAAATAGAGCTAAGCTCTAAGTAGTTTAAAAGAGGGATAAGATGGAACATGTAAGAAAGTGATAACTCTAAGCAGAAGTCTAAGTTTTGGGTCATAGCATAGGTAGAGGCTCTACAGCTGAGTGCGAAGAGGCCTAGAAGTCTTCATTTGATTTCGTGGGCCCCTGCAGTTGAGTGTGTAGGGCGGGTCGAGTCCGTAATTATTCAAAATTATCAATTAAGAGAAGTATTCTACAATTTCTGCATCTTTATTTTCTGTTTATGCATCTAGTTATGTTGGGTATGATTTTCACTTATAATTCTTATATGATGCGTGAATATATGTGATTGTGTTGGTTAAGTAAGCAAGTAAGAACATCTATTTACTTGAATATAGCTAAGATCTATTAATAAGACAAGTAAGATACTTAGCATAGTTTGGAAGATATCACAACTCGCTACCCTAGCAGTTCAAAAGTATATCAGCCCCTAGTTAGGGCGGTGCAAAATCCGATTGTATCCTTTCACAAAGGTATTGAAGGGTGGAACAGAGGGCTAAGAAACCTATGCGCAGGTAGGTATAGCAGGGATAACCTGACATCACAACCATATCAAGGGTGCGGAAACTTGGTTTCAGCATCCCCCCATACTACTTCGGGTGAGACTTTAGTCCGCGCTTCGTGGGCTTATGCTGAAAGGGACAGTAGTGTAGGGATTTGTTTGGCTAACTAACACTGAACGTGGGTCAAGCCCCCACAAGCCAACAAATGGTTCCATTGCCAGGGCCGGAATCTACATAAGAGATGTGTGATGTCGTATCGCTGGAATCCAACTAAGAAAGAAATCAAACGCTGGTTGGACAGAAGGATCCACGAGTTCGCAACACAGGAAAACATAAACCCATGACTCTCGAAAGAATAGTGGCTAGACAGGTACCTATATAAGGAGATCCACAAAACGTTTTTCGCCTCCTTTCCTATTGAGCTATATGATTGGATCGTGAATCTAGTATATAGCCAAGGAAGGTGGAAACTTGATGATCCTATTGTGTGGACCCCGGAGCTAGGATGAAGGTTGGAAGCATCAGAGGATAAGATCGCCCGCGTTGTCGATCATTGGCTTGATCACGTCATAGGAGGATTTGTGATTGAATTCACGTTCGACACCTTACTTAGCTATAGCGAGGCAGAGCGATGCATTTTCAAAGGACCGTGAGGTAAGTAATAAAATCTTTGAATACTTCGATTAAAATGTTGTTGTGTGAAAAACGAGTTATGCAACTACCTTGATGTTTGGGAGTACGCAAAGTATAAGATTTTACAGAAATGAAGGAAATAAGGGCCTAGAGCATAGCCCCTTGATTTCGTCTCCGCAAGGGGACGAGGAAGGGATCATGAAGGTCTCTCTGCGAAGTGCTATTTAGTTGATAAAACAAGGATTCCCGTGAATACGACCTCTACACACACCACCATCAGCTTCACCACCATCACCTCCAACTTCACCCATACCACCTCCACCTCCACTGCGATTCAGTATGGCAAACACAGTGAAGTTGCCTTTGTTCAAAGGCTTGGGAAATGAGGACCCAAAACAATTTTGGTTTGTTATGAGGGTTGTATGGGAAGCTCAAGGTGTTACAGATGACCATATAAAGAAAGTGACAGTGGTTAGCACTCTACAGGATCATACGATGACCTGTTATATTAAGTACTCCAATGATAACCTGAATGCTAGAGTAGCAGACGTCCAAGCAACACTAAATAAGGAATTTAGCAGGCCTAAATCTAAAGTGCAGTCGATTGTGGGATTCAAAGAGATCGCGATGAAACCAGGTGAGACGCCTTGGGAACTAGATCAGAGGATGAAATGTACAATTCGTGAAGCCAACATGAATTTGACAAATGAATAGCATCGCAAGTGGTTTGTGGCTTTGCTACTAACAGACTTAAGGAGTGTACTGTCACAGCAAAAGATAACAACTCAAGCAAAGGCCTTGGAGATTTTCATGAGACTACATGAGACTCCGATACAAGATCCTAATCCAGAAGTTTCGCAGATCCATGCGTAGCTAAAGAATCTGTGCCTTGAGATGCAAAGCATGAAGTAGGATAGGACGGATTTGCCAGAGGTATGTGAAGAGGTATTGTGTTTGAAATGCAAGAGTCAGGGTCATGACAAAGACCGTTGCCCAGTCTTTACAAATTACCTTGTAGGAGGAAGACTAATGCCTTTAAGGCTGGAATCTCAAGTAGGACCTAGCGCGGTGCCTGCCTTACGGTGCGCTATCTGTTAGGTAGCCGGAAAACATACCACAGATAACTATCACTTGCTACAAAAGTATGTGCAAACACCACAACAGTTGTTCTGCAAATTTCGTAGGTCAGTAGGACATGATGAGCATACTTGCAGGAGCTATGAATTGATGATGGACAGAACTCCCGCATACAGGGTGCAGGCCGAAACGTGGCCCCTTGACTAGAATTTAGGGATGGCGCGGATAGGATTTTAGGGCACAGATGAGGCTAAGGTGGAGGAGAACCTTGTAGAGGTCGTGGACTGTTGATTTTCTACAATTACGGAGGACCAAGACACTGTGGTCGCGATTGCACTAATCTAATGTGCCTGTCGTGCAAGTATTGCATGTTGTTTGATCATGAATCATAATATTGTCCTATGCTAATAGCTAGGATAAGTGACAAAGGGGCACTACCGCCTCCCCTGACTCAGAACCTACAGATGATGAGGATTGAGTCGTGCGAGGAATATTTGAACGTAAATATAGTGCTTCAAAGTGGAATCGCGATGGGAGATGACAAGGGGAAACAACTAGAAGACAGTAAATGGGCTCACAAAACCCCGACGAAAGAAGTTGAGTTTGATTTGGAGCACGCTGGTGAAGCATTCATGGAAGCTAAGAAGAGCTTCCCTGAGGCCTCCACTTTAGGAATCAAACATAATCCTGAGTCGGAAATGGACCCCTCTATGCTCACAACTTTCTTAGAAACCTGTATGAAGTTACAGAGTGATAGTAAGGTTGTAAAAGGGCTACAAGAAGTCATAAATACATGTGCTGGAACCGTGCCAGGTGAACCACATGTAGTGTGAAATATTGGCAAGCATAAAACAAGGACGAGATGGGAGAAGATACTGACCGCGCAAATAGGAGAGTATGGAACGGATCAGGTCATTTTAGACCTAGGGTTAGATGCAAATGTCCTACCAAAGAAGACTTGGGAGTGAATGGGGAAACTTGTGCTGCAATGGTCTTTGATAAAGCTAAGGATGGTGAATTAGCAAAAAATCATACCCATGGGGCGACTGCAAGGAGTGACCATGGATATTGAGGGAGTGAGCACGCTGGCAGATTTTGAACTAATAGAGATTGTTGATGACATCAATCCCTACCCTGTACTCCTGGGAATTGACTGGGCTACTTGTTATAGCTCCAAATCTCACTATTATGGTTTGTGATGCTGCACTCATGGCCTAGGGAAACCCCTCCTTCCAGACCTGGTCCAAAATCTAAAAAACAATGTTTTATTCCCTGTACGTGACATTTCCCTGAGTTAAACGCGTGTATACGCATGTTCATATATACCCAACCCCCGTATATGTATTAAAACACTTAAAAAAATATAAAACTCCTTATTTTCGGGCGGAGATCACGGGTTTTACTTGCTGATCACCTGTTAGTGCCCGTGGCCTCAACTGTTCCCAACCAATTCCTAACTAAAAAACTACTTTGGAATTGGTATAAAAAGACATCAAAGGGAAGGCCTAAAGGAGGAGAGAAGAGAGAGAAAGGTTATTATACTGAGATTTCCCCCTGATCAGGTCTGAGACCCTTGTGCCTTCTGCACTTACCCCATTTTGACAGGAAAACCCTTGTTTCCTTGTGATTGATGTTCATCCCTTAGTTATGGCATCATGAGTGAGTCTGGAAGGAGATATGCTAGAGGTTGAGGCGGACAGATCCAGAAGAGTTTGCTTCGACCTGCAAAGATTGCTCAGGTGATATTTACTCTTTTGTACTTTCAATTTGTCTATAATAAAAAAAACACGCTTTGATCCGATATGTTCTTCCTTTATGTTTAATGATGTCATGTTTGAATTTCATGTATGAATGGATGTCTAAAAGTTCATAACTAACTTCCTTCTTGTATAACATAAAGATGATTTTTGTATAAATCTTTGTCCATATACTGTTGCATTCTTTGGAATTGTTAGTTTTGCAGGGCAAAGGAGCGAAAGGGACGTGAAGAAGGGTTTGGACCCTTGAGGAACTACCCGAACGTAGGATGTGAGGTACATCCTTCTTACTTTAGAATTAGCTTTTGCTAGCATAATGGCTGTGTCTACATGTTTCTTTGTTTAGACAACTTTCAGTCTGCTAGGGTTCCACCCAAAAGCCCTAGGGGATAAAATCCCTCAACAGAATTGGCGACTCCACTGGGAACAACACTCTTGTTGTTCCTAGTTTGGGTGTTTGTCAAGCCTATCAGGGCTCAGTTGCTTGTTGGTTTATTGTTACTTTCTGGTCTGTTCTTGACTTCTGAGTTTTACCAGTTTCTTGAGTTTTTTTATTTTTATTTTTCCTAAAATATTATATATATGTTGTTTTATTTAGTTACAGAAGCGTATAAACTCTTGTTGTCTGAAGTAAACCCGCGTATACGCAGGTTTCCTCAGAAACAGTCGCGTATACACGCAGTCTGCACTAAGTACAGTCGCGTATATCTTGCAACTTTCAGGATTTATAAATTTTTTGTGTCTCTCTAATTATAAGGAGTTTTGGTCTTGTTTTGTGTTTGCAAGCGTCATCATCTTTTTGCTAAAAACACGCAAGATTTCTTGATTGGAATCTTGGCTGCTCTGAGTTATCAGAGCAGAAAGATTATTATCAATCTTTGTGTTAACCTTTGCTTTTTGGTGACTTTTTGTTTGCTTAACGAAATCGATTTTTATGACCATCTACTTCTTTGTTTCATCAAATTTGTCATTTGATACTTTCTTGAAATTGTCTTTTTGATCTTTTTTGGTCTTTTGTTATCAAATCTTTCCTTGCTGCCTTCGATTGTTAAAAATCCTTTTTAAACACATTTGTTTTTTGTTGAGTTTTCATTCTTTGTAGGGTGTCAGCTTGCAAAAAGTGTTTCTTTCTTGTTGTTTCAATCGCAAAGTGTCAGTTTTTGTTGAGAGCATTTTCAAAAAGACTTTTTTGTTGCTACTTTGAAGTGAACTTTTCGAAAAGTTTTTGTTTTGCTTTCTTGAACTTGCTTTTCATTTAGTTTCCTTTTGGTGAATGAAAGTGTTTTATGTTATCTTGAGTTTTTCTTTTAGTATTTAGACGAAATGAATTGTAGTATCTCATATTCCATCTAAATATTGTAAGTGGCAAAAGAAAATTTGATAAACAAAGCAACTTTCATTTCTTGTTAGAGTAGTTTTCAATCTTGCATCAAGCATTTAGTGTTGCATTAGGATAGATTTGCATCTTTTTAGGCATTAAAATAGTTTTTTTAACTTTTGAGTGTGAAGTGTGAATGAAAAGAAAAGAAAAGAAATGTTTGTTTCATTAGAAGTTTCCTTCCGAACCCTGTAGAGATTACTTTCCATCGAAAAACAATGACAAAGTGCATACGCATATAGTTAAGTTTTATTAATTTCTTTTGCGTCGAAGAAACACCACTAGTTTCACTTCCATCATCCTTTGACTTAAAGAACAGCCCTTAAAATCAAGCGCTAATTAAAATCAACTAGAACTTTTTCTTTTAAGTTAAATACACAAACAAGTTTTAGGATTTTAGGGCCTTGGATTAGGCGAGTGGAGAGTTAACTCTCCAAGGCCATATTAAACGTCAAAACATAGGAGTCTGATTAACGAGAGAAAATCCAATAGCATTAGGAAGACCAGGAAAGTTCCGGATCTAGGAGTTAAGCACGAGGGTCTGTGAAGACAGTGAAGAGAGATACCCCCTCTCCTACTTTTCCGAACTTACCTAACGACTGTTCTGCGTAGCTTCTGTGACGAGTTGGTATCCTCACTTGCCACTCCTAGGGAACTACATAGGTGGCTGTGGAGGGGAATCCCATGGCACCTGAGGTCGACGTTGTATCACTCTCAATAGGACTACTGGAGGGCACCCTTGTGAAGCTTGGGGGCTGGCACCGGCGCAGATTGTTGTTAGGAGGTCAGCGTAACTTCCTCTGATACCTTCGCTGATAGGCCTGGGCCCTCATCATCCCAGACTATCTTCAGAAGGCCCTTTATTTTCCACTTTCTCGTATTTTGGTGTCCGGTCCTAATCACCCGAAGCGGAAATACTTGGAAGTTGTTTTGACTGGTTGTATTTTTAGGGACTTTATAGTGGGTGCTATGTGCTCTTAGTTGGCCTAGCTTTAAATTTTTTGAGTCTTTAGTTAGATTTTAAACAAAGAATTTAAAGTGGCTAACCGATCTCCCAGAAGGTCTCGAAGACTTCGTAGTCTCTCGCCACCAAGTTTAGAGCCTTCTCCGAGAAGGCGTAGAGGTAATAATACCAGTGGGTTTCGTCCCACTGCAATTGACGCATCGGGGATTGATCCTCCCCTCGGGGGCAATAGTATTGAAGCAAGGCCTGGTACTTCCTTAGAACAAGAGAGGAACACACCAGTTCTTTCTCAAGTTCGCTTACAAGCAGAGAATAATATTGAGGTAGAAGAACTTTCAGAGTCGTTAGTGGCTCTGAATTCTCCCCTGCCATCCAGTCATCCACACGTATTGCAATACGTTGGGACTTCGACGCATAGGCCGTCAAGTCTAGGTTATGCTACGCGCTTACCTTCGATGACCACTATTGGAAGCATGGCTTCTACTAGTGCTACGACTGTACAGACTCCTATATCTATACAAGGGGGTAGAACTATTTCCATCCCCTCCATCTCTTTATTCGGATCTTTTGCTAGCACGACTTTTGTTGGGTCTACCTCCATTCCGTCCACGAGTGGAAATTCCCAAACAAATGCTTTCAGTTCTGGGTACTTCCCATTTGGCGCCCATTCACATGGCATTCCTTCAGCATATCTCCTTCCAAGACTCACTCCATGATGCCATAACTACTTTGGAATTGGTATAAAAATACATCAAAGGGAAGGCCTAAAGGAGGAGAGAAGAGATAGAAAGGTTATTATACTGAGATTTTCCCCCTGATCAGGTCTGAAGACCCTTGTGCCTTCTGCACTTCCCCCATTTGTATAGGAAACCTTTATTTCCTTGTGATTTGATGTTCATCCTTTAGTTATTGCATCATGGAGTGAGCCTTGGAAGGAGATATGCTAGAGGCTTGAGGTGGGACGGATCCAGAAGGAGGCTGAGCTTGGAGCCTGCAAAGGTTGCTCAGGTGATATTACTCTTTTTGTACTTTCTATTTGTCTATAATAAAGAAACACATCTTGATTCCCGATATGCTTCTTCTTTATGTTTATGATTTTCATGTTTGAATTTCATGTAGGAATGGATGTCTAAAAGTTCATAACTAACTTCCTTCTTGTATAACATAACGATGATTTTTGTATAAATCTTTGTCCATATACTGTTGCATTCTTTGGAATTGTTGGTTTTGCAGGGCAAAGGAGCGAAAGGGATGTGAAGAAGGGTTTGGACCCTTGAGGAACTACCCAAACGTAGGACCTGAGGTACGTCCTTCTTATTTTAGAATTAGCTTTTGCTAGCATAATGGCTGTGTGTGTGCATGTTTCTTTATTTAGACAACTTTCAGTCTGCTAGGGTTCCACCCAAAAGCCCTAGGGGATACCATCCCTCAACACTACTTATATGAATGGGGTAACCAATTTGAAGAAGCAAAAGATGATATTTGAAAAGAAACCACTATGTGTAATAATACCCCTAGATCCTATTGAAGGATCAAACTATATGAAAGTAATCTGTGACTATGAAAGTGATCATGATCTAGACTGCATCTATAAGATAATAGCACGAGACCAAGACTGGGTGAATCCCACTATGGATGGATGGATTACGTGGGATCGTGAGAGTTCCTGCACTTCAGATTTCAACGAAGAAATAGAATGTTGGAAGAATCAGTTACATGAAGTAACTATGCTGAATTGCAACAGGATGACCTGGTCGCTACATTGTGTGTTGTTAGAAGTAAGAAATTTGCCTACTTATGATGGTCTAAATGAGGTAGATACCTTTTTGTATGCATTTGAAAGGGAGGTTCCTGAAAAGCAATGCTTCCAGGCCTTGGATTGGGTACTACGCGCTATGCCCTCCAGATGGTGGGGTACACACAAAGGAAGCTTTGATGATTGGTGTGAATGTAGGAGGATGATGAGAACATGATTTGGGAAGGATGATCCATGTGTGTAGTTGGCCAATGTGGAGAAGAACTATTCTACCACTGAGCACGAAGGGCTAACTATGGTGTATGTGCTCCAGAAGTACTGACACAACTTTCTAGGAGGACACTTTAAAATGTATATGGATCACTATGCGCTAAAGTACCTAGTCAATAAGCCTGTGTTGGGGGGTGAACCTGCAGATGGCTCTTATTGTTCCAAGAGTACGATTTTGAATTTGTTGTGAATCCTGGACGATTGAACGTAGGACCAAACCATCTATCACGCATCAAAACAGGGGAGGAACCTACTAATTTGGAGGAAGGATTACCCAACACACAACTCTTTGTTGTGTGCATCGCAGATGGAAATTTTGACGATATATTACACTTCCTAACAACAGGAACTACACCGAAAGGATACTTTGTCTAGCAAAAGAAGTAATTTGTGGTGTGCGCGATAGATTTCTCTATCATTGTTGGGAATCTATACAAGATTGGAACTGATAAGATACTGCGAAGCTATGTAACTGAGTTTGAACGAAGCAGCATCCTCGAGGATGCTCATGGGGGCACTACAGGAGTACATTATGCAGGGAGAGAAGCCGCACAAAAGATTCTTTGTGTAGGGTTGTGGTGGCCATCCCTTCATTAGGATTCAAAAGCATATTGTAAGGTGTGTGATGTATGTCAAAGAATAGGTAGTCCATCGCAAAGGAATGAACTTCCTTTGAATCCACAAATAACGTTGCAACCCTTCGAAAAGTGGGCAATAGATTTTGTAGGACCTATTCAGCCCTGAGGAAAGACAGGTGCGACGTGTATTATCACTGTGATGGAGTACTTGACTTGTTGGGCAGAAGCACAACCAGTGAAGGATTGCACAGGTGTGACTACCGTAAAGTTTCTATTTGAGCATGTACTAACATGATTTGGATGTCCAAAGATATTGATGAGCAATCGAGGTACGCCATTCTTGAATGAGACGATCAGCGCACTAATGAAGGAATTTCAGGTGTATCATTAGAAGAGCACACCTTATCACCCACAGGCTAACAGGACAGTGGAGGCATTCAACAAAGTGGCAAAAACCGCTGACCAAGGTATGCAATGCTCAGTGAAGTGATTGGGACTTACACATACCTGAAGTATTATGGGCTTATCAGACAATGTGCAAGAAGTTAATGGGACAAACACCATTTAGGCTGGTATACGGGGTTGAAGTGGTGATACCTATGGAATACATCATGCATATTTTGCGCATAGCAACGCTCACAAGTATGACGGATCATGGAGCCCTGGAAGAGAGGCTCGCGTAGTTGGATGAGCTTGAAGAAGAGCGATTTTTGGTTGGATTTCACCAGCAAGTCCAAAGAAATGTGAAAAAGCATGGGACGATTGACACATCAAGCTGCACACATTCAAGGTATATTCCTTGGAAAATTTAAGATGCACTGGTTAGGTCCGTTTGTTAGTAAGGGGATTACTGATGGTGGCGGTCTAGTTGGTTAAGTTCAATGGTGATCCCTTCCCAAGAAAGGTGAATGGCAATCGATTGAAGCCATACACAGGTGGCCCGACCATATGACTAGGTGACAGAAGCACAGTCTTAGCGCTCCATGCAACTAAAAGGAGGTACGAAACTATAAACTACATTGCCCAAGTTGGCGCGATGTCAGGACTACAACGAAGTGTCACAGGGTCCACGACAGTGTGAAGACAGTTGCGCTAGCACCCAGGTCTACCAGAAAGTGACCGTTAAAGTCACTATTCATGATTTGATGGTTAGTTTGAGGCCAAATGGAGCATGCGACGGGAATTTAAGGCAAAATTTATGGGTTAGATTCTTGAAAATCTGCCGCCAATCTAGTATTAATGGGCTGAATGTGGGGGAACTATCGAATTTGAATTCAAAAAGACCTATAAATTATAAGTGGTTGTCCAGTGAAAAACACTTGGCATTTTAAAAATTCAGTTGTTGCACTATCAGCTGCGTATGGACCTTTCAAATTTCAAGGCTTTGAGAGCAAGTTCAGTGTTTGAGAGATGTCAAAGGAGACACAGGACCTCCTAACTAGAATGATGTCAACGCTCGAGGAAGCCATCCAGGAAATTGCGGTAGTAGAAGCCTCAGAGAGCACCGGAGTAATAGTTTAGGTCCCTAAATCACCTAGAACACTCAGCTAAGAAGGATAAGTAGGCTATGATCCCGGTGCGTGTCTCATCAAGAAACCCACAAAGGACCAAGCTCACCTTGCAGTAAAAGGGGAAGGCCATTAATCTGGAGGCCGATGAGGGAGAATTTGAAGAAATCCTAGTGGATGAGGAGGACATGGAAATGGAAGTTGAAACCGAGGGTGTGGACCCTATTACCCAGTTACCAGAATATGTTACTCTGTGCAAGGGAAAAGCTAAGGTGCCAAAGGACATAGAAAAGAGAAAGAGCTCCCTGTAAACTCCATTTCTCCCAGACAATATTGTTTTTGAGGGGCCACAATTAAGGCGGGTTCCTGTCCTAAAGTTTGAATATTGGGACCTTGCAGATCATCAAAAATTCCCACATTTAGCGACTAAGTAGCTAATGTGCTGATGGATTGATGTGATGGCTGGAACGATTGAATTGGATTCACACACATGGCTCAAGGGTGTAGAGAAAGCCAGGTTGCTAAACCTGCTCTGGGTGTTGCATTACCACCATGCCCCAGTGACTGTCTTTGACATCAGGCAACTGCTAAGCTTGGTGCATGATGGGTGTTTGTGGCTGGAGGAGCCCATTCCCATCACGGACCACTTGATTCATCAAATCACATGGCTACCTTACTCAGGGGAGGATCCAAACAATATATCAGAAGGAACAAGTGGCGAGTTGGCCCTCATGGAAGTGATGAAGAAGAAGTTCAAGTTGGATAAGAAGAAGAGAAGTGGTCTTAAAAGTGCGCCTACAACCATAGATAGATAAGGCTTATGTGATCATAGCCTCCATCGAAGGAAATCTCGTGCAACTACAAACAGCTTAGCAGAAGATTTAGGGCAGCAATTCAGCAGTAGTCACCGAGCAACAAGTGGAAGAAGTCTAGTAGGTGACCGCTCAGTGTGCTGTCGAGGTTGCGGTGATCCAAATGGAGCTAGGAGGTCTTCACGCTAAGATCTCCGCACCTGCGGAGTGACTCGAGGGTGAGTCATGATGTTTTTGTTGGGGGCCTATTGGGTGCGGGATCCCCCAAGGGTAGTTTTGGGGCTTAAAGCCCATATTTTGGTTAAATTTTGTAAATCCAAGTGTAACGACTCCACATTTTGTGGTCACGGAGTGCGTAGATGTTAAAGAGTCGTAGGGTTGTCCACCCTTATTTTTGGAAATGCAATGTCGGCTGTAAAAGATCTACCCATAGTCCACGGATCATGGGATTTTATAAATAGAGCTAAGATCTAAGTAGTTTAAAAGAGGGATACGATTGAACATGTAAGAAAGTGATAACTCTAAGTAGAAGTCTAAGTTTTGGGTCGTAGTGTAGGTAGAGGCTTTGAAGCTGAGTGCATAGAGGCATAGAAGTTCGTAACTGAGTGTGTGAACCCCTATAGCTGATTGCGCAAGGTGGGTTGAGTCTATAATTGTTCAGAATTATCAATAAAGAGAAGTATTCTACAATTTTTGCATCTTTATATCCTGTTTATGCATCTAGTTATGTTGGGTATGAATTTCACTTACAATGCTTATATGATGTGCGAATATATGTGATTATGTTGGTTAAGTAATGCAAGTAAGAACATTTGTTTACACAAAGATAACTAAGATCTGTTCATAAGACAAGTAAGATACTTAGCGTAGTTTGGGAGATATCACAATTTGTTGCCCTAGCAGCGCGAAAGTATATCAGCCCTTGGTTAGGTCTGTGTGAAAGCCGATTATATCCTTTCATGAAGGTACTAAAGGGTGGAACAGAGGACTAAGCAACTTGCGCATAGGCAAGTATATCCGAGATAACCCGACATCCCAACCATCTCAAGGGTGCAGAAACTTGGTTCCAACATCGTCCCATAATGCTTCAATTGAGACTTCAGTCCGCGCTCTGTTGGATGATGCCGAAAGGGCCAGTAGTGTAGGGATTTGTTTGCCTAACTAACATTGAACCTGGGTCAGGCCCCCAAAAGCCAACAACAATACTTGAATCAGTCCCAAAGATAAGAAAATTTCATCTGGCTCTTCAGAGCTTGAAACTGAAAGTCATGGAAGCACTACTAAAAATCAATAACTAATTCGTGTGGAGCCCTCCATTGTTGTAATAGTTTCCGGTCAAGATGGTCTAGATCAAGATGATAGAACACATCTTCAATAAGATCACATAAGTTCTCTAAAGACTGCACGGTGTCAGCCGGTAGGCTAAGCACCCAACAAAATGGATATTCGTGAAGTGTGTATCCAAGCAGTAAACTGGCCTATTCGTTAGAAAACTCATCTCCCTCATGAATCATGGAAAGAAAGTTATGTAAGTGCTCAAGCCATGCCACTTCTCCTTCACCATCATATGTGAAAGTGGACAAGAGATTGAAAAGCTTCCTTGAGATGGAGACATCTTCATGATTCAAAAAGCACCACGGGGGAAGAAGAGTGCAAGACTCCATGAAAGATATGTAAAGGTTCAAAACTGGATGAGAGGACATAGCTTATCAGCAGGCCCTCTTTCTAGCACCAAAAATGTTGATGGTGCTCGACCCAACAACATGTCCAGGGGATCTCTCGTGTAAGAAGTCCCAATTAGACCTTAGACTATTTGGTGTAGGAGTCCCAGCAGTGGGTCATACAATAATGCTTTGACCGTGATGTCGCACAGAGGCAAGTAAGATAACTCTGTCAGTAGAAAGGGTTTGACTATTACAGCAAGTCAAGGAAGGTGTATGAGGGGTCCTAACACATAAGAGGGGAGATAAGGGTGAAGGTGAGTTCCAAGTTGAAAGGGAGCAATCCCAACTCGGCTAGGAACACACAACACAAAAGGTCATACACAACTTCTGACAAAGCAGTCCACTCGGCTACAGTATTCACAACATACAAGGTAAGATAACACATACAACACTCATGGATCGGTCCGAACGAGTGCATTAGTTGTTATAGCAAGGTTCATGTGAAAGATCTATCTCTTGTCCAGCAGATCATTCGACACGGACGAGATAGCATTAACACCATATACAACACATTTGCAACATGATTCATATAATTTCATACAAATTAGTTCATACACAAATACATAAGTTAAACAACAAATATCATTAAGGCAACCAGAGCAGTCCAACTACAATAACAACATATGCATGAAAATGTTTTGGCTCTTATTATATAACAAGTGTAAATTCTAATCATACAATGCATCCATGTAAACCTGCTAGCCCCATCAGTGAAACATTATAGCCACATTGGCCTGCTCCTCCAAAGAGATGTACTAGCTCTGTGCAATGGAGAAGCCAAGGTGCATTACAATATTGTCCAAGTTCTCTTCAAGGTAGTCTTAAAAGAAGCTTGGCTGACCAAAAGCCCTTACAATGAGTTATGAGGGGCTATTTGTAGCAAAGGATGGGGTGACCCTCGACATTCCCCTTTGTGACAGTTCAACAAGCCTCATGACTCTTCACCTACTCTATGACTGTTACATCCAACTATTGACGCTTGACTTACACTTGACATGACTCAACATTACAATGCACATGTACTCATGTGAGACAACATGGCTTGAGCAAGCCTTAGAAGACATCACTAATGCTCGGTTCGCTATGATGACACCAACCCTTTTGACATGCTTTCGATGGTGAAGGTGGTGAGTTGATGCCTATATTGGTCATCTGTGATGATGTGAATGCACCTTATGGTGACATCTTGCTAAAGCGAACTATTGCCTTAGTTGCAACTGGTGCATTGGTTTGGCTCATTTATCCAACTCGTCTGCTAACACGTGCATGGTCTTCTTGAGTACGGCTGAACCAAAAACACACTGATGCATAGGATCCATGCTGATCTTCAAGTGTGTGCTAGTGGTCATGCTCATCAACTTTCCGAAGTACATGTTCAACCTCAGTTGGACTTGCTTCTTGTCTTCACCTTGGTGAGTGTGCTGAATGGGTTGGATTGCATGTGTGCACATAATGACGTGCATGATGTTGAATCCCTTGCATGTGATCAAAAACATTGCCTAGCATGTCTACTCTGTGTCAATTGTTGGGATGTATTTTTAACTTTTATAGCTGTAGTTTCATCCGTGAGTGCACGTTACGCCCATTGTTGTTCCTAATCGTGTTGCAACTCATTCGTCTACCTGTGCAGCTTCATGTTCTTCCTTGAGTTGCTGCTTTTGCACATGAAACTCCTTCTTCCTTCCATTCTCTATCTTCATGCAATCTTCATGTCCTGCCATCACCTCATAGCCCGAGTCTCCAAAGTTTCTTTCATTATCAATGGATTTGCTTGATCTTGCAACTTTGTTCCACCTTTGTGTTGTCAACAACCTTCCTCTTGCATTCACTGCATTCGGTATGATGCCTTCAGATGTTGTTCATGATGCTGCTCATTGTGATGCTGCTTGATGTCCTTGTCTATGAAAAAATTGATATCTTCTTGAGTAGGCAAGATCATAAACACTTGATCGACTGCATCTCTAGGTGTGCTCTGAATAGTGTCTTCGACTCTTCTCTCTTAGAAACCATTGTACCTACACTGCTGAGAGGAATATGAGAACCTGCAATACCTGGGGACATGGCAACACTAATGGAAAAAAATTATCAGTTGAAAATCAAAATGAACTTTGAGAACTGACTTACAACATACCTGTGTGACTGATCATGAAGGTTGCGCAATTTCGGCTGGGAGGTCAGGAGACCGCCTGCCAAGACTGCATAAGGAATAGTGTGGGATGCTAGGAGATTGAATGACTGCTAGAACTATGTAATGCACAGTCCATTTTGGCTACTAACTGCTGGGATTGCGCAATATGCAATTCAGCCAGGAAGGACTATTGGCCTAGGGACAAATTTGCACAATTTCTTAGGCCAAGTAGCCACTGTCCTCCAGAAATGCGCAAAAAAATCCTGGAGGCCAATGCTGGGTAGGAATGCACAAATTTTGAGAGGAAGGTGAGCCTTCCTTCCCCATATTTCAAAATGTAGCCTTGGTGAAGGTAGAGTCTGGGCAAGGTTGCCTGACTTGTCGACAAGCAACTGAAAGAAACTAAGACAGTAAATGCATGGTGACACTAAGTGATAGAAAAAGTGATTGATAGTGCATGCAAAACATGAATGAAAGATTTAGAAAATAGATCAACATGCATGTGGGTGAGGCAGTTCGTCGATTGGGTGAATGTCCGTGCAAAGCAGTTTGATGCATGCGACAGTAGTGTGGCAACAACAAAAACTAAAACAGAGCTAGGACAAGCTAGTATACTTGTAAACGACAACAAGCAGTCAAAGAAATCAAGCAAATAGTACTCCCACAAGTGAAAACACAAAAAGTGATAGAAATGCAACACAAGGCATGGGAAGTGGGCTTACCCCAAAACAACTAAGTTGAATGTGCCAACTACTCTAGATGTGATGTGGGGTGTTAGAGCTACAAGGTTTATGTGAAGAATGAGCTCTGCGACATCTGGTTTATGAGTTTTGATAACATCGAGGTTGTGACATGCATGCCACAAATCTAAGGGAAGCGACACTTGGTTGGAGGTTTCTGAATTGCTCCTTGCATGTAACTATTGGGTTGTTTTATATTCTTTCCACATAGTTAACAGGGGGTTTGAGGGGTACTCGTAACCCCACTTTATGGGGTCCGGGGCAGTGCCCCGGAAAATTTTGGTTTTGGACCCTATGTTAGGTTGGGCGGACCACCTATGGTTTTGTGCATGATTTTCGCACATGTTTTTTGGACGCGATGGTTTTCGGTCCATGGTATTGGATGATGGTTTTTTGGTCCATGGTATTGGACGTGATGGTTTTTTCAGTCCATGGTATTGGATGCTTCGGCATGTATAAATATGTATTGTAACATTGAAAGGAACATAATGAAAAATCAAGCTGGTAGTCTTGGTTTTGGAATCCAGTGGGAAAATCTCTGTGTATATGTGTTTTATGTGTTATGCTCTCACATTGTTTATTTTTCTGTGTTTTAGAATTCGTATGCAGGTAATTTCTGTACGGGGTTAAAACTTACATTATCAAACTGACCATGCTTCTCAAAGAGACCTTAGCAAGCTCTTCCTCGCTCTCTCACAAAGGTGAAATTAAGGGACTGTTTTCTAATTCTTCGCTACTTTTGTAGATCTTTCCGCTCCTTGTAGTCCCAAACATTAATGTATTCGCATGACCCTTTTTTCACACAATAACATCTTAATCCAAGTATTCAAATATTTAATATACTTACCTCACAGTCCTTTGAGAAAGCGTCATTCTGCCTCGCTGTAGCCCATGGTCGTGTCTACAACAAATTTGGTGGTAAATCCCCCTATTATCAGGTCGAGCCAATGGTCCACAGCTCGCGCGATCTTGTCCTCTGATGCTTCTAGTTTGTGCACTAGTTCTGGAGTCCACACTATTGGTTTGTTGAGCCTACACCTTCCTTGTCTATTCGCTAACCTCGCGATCCACTCATACAACTCAGAAGGAAAGGATGCAAAGAAAATATTGTGGATCTCTATATACACGTAGCGCTTCAACCACTTTTCCTTAGATACTTGCAGAGCTCTATTTTCCTGTGTCGTGAACTTGTGAATATTCTTGTCCAACCACTCTTCAATTTCCTTCTTTGTTGGGTTCCAATAGCGCAACATCAGACATCCCTTATGTAGATCTTGGTCCTGGAAATGGAACCATTTCTTGGCTTAGTGGGGCCTGACCTAGGTTCAAAAGTAATTTAGCCAAGCAAATCCCAGTACTACTCGCCCTGTCAACAACAGTTCACGAAGCGTGGATTGAGGTCTCATATGAAGTAGTATGGGAGGGTGCTAGAACCAAGTTTCCACACCTTGGGGATGTCTAATATGCGGTGATTGGCTTACGATCCAACCTTTGCACTTCCTGCACTACATGCACCAACAGGCACCCCGCGCCCTGCGTTACTGTCTTCATGCAGCTCTAGCTACAGTGCGACCCGAGTTATTTACCCAAGTCTTACGTAATTAGGCTCTGTTAGCTGATTACTTAGATTATATGCATATACAAGTATTCATACAAGTATTCATACAAGTATTTAACAATGGCGTACAATAAATAACATAGTAAAAGCAAAGCATAACATAAAAATATAGATCCAAGAACAAATGCATAGGGTAAACTTCTATTTATTAACTTGCAATTCCAATTACAGATCTGACTCTGCCCTACGCACTCATCTGCAGGGGTCTGCGCACACAACTATAGACTCATCTAGGCCTCTGCGCACTCAGCTATAGAGCCTCCTACTACTACTATGACCCAATACACTTCAGATCCAACTCTACACTCTAACCATGCCTTCACATTTCTATCTATTCTTACTTTTCTTTACACTTAGAGCCTCTCTCTATTTATACAATCCCATGGTCAGTGGACCATGGGTGGGTCGACACAACTTTACATTAAATTACAATATTTTAGGGCGGACAACACTATGACTCATCCTAGACTTTGTGCTCAGCATCAGAAATTCGTGGAGTCTTACAATACAATTGACCAAAATTTGGGCTTTGAGCCCCAAAACCTACTGCGGGGGATCCCATGCCCAACAAGGAAGGTGGAGTTCACTCCAGACTCCGTAGTGATTACCGACATTTCCACAGGCTCACATCTTGCACATGGAATTGTAGATCACGGTTCTCATTTGTATTTCTTCTCCCACTTTGTTCCAAAATCTATTAGCACTGTATTTATGTCACAATCTAATGATATCATCAAGTTATGGCATGAAATATTTGGCCAACTAAACTATAAGTACTTACATCAACTCAGCAAGGAAAACATGGTAGAATAAATGTCCGCTATTAAATTTACAAGCGGTGTATGTCAAGGATGCATTCTTGGCAAGCATTCGGAGCAAAAATTTGACAAAGGGAAGGCACAGAGAGCTTCTTCACCTCTTGGTCTAATTCATAGTGACATCATGGGCCCATTCCTATAGCCTTGAATCAGTAAGGCTCGATATGTACTCACCTTGATATATGATTTCTCTCGCTTTACTTGGGTATTTTTTCTGAAATTAAAATCTGAAGAATTTGAATGCTTATAGAATTTAAAGCACTTGCTGAGAATGAGTCTAGGTGTAAGATTAAGATACTCTGTACTGATAATGGGGGGGAGTATTTCAAAAAAGGTGTGCAACAACTTTGTATTGATGCAGGTATACAGTTACAACACACAGTGCCATATACACCACAACAGAATGGTGTCGTGGAGAGGAAAAACTAGTCGTTAAAAGAGATGGCCAATTGTATGCTACAGTCCAAATCATTAGCTCCTAAGCTATGGGCTGAAGATATTAATTGTGTAGCATACATTCAGAACCACATTCCTCACAAAGCACTCAAAGGCACCACTCCATTTGAATGTTGGACCGGTAAGAAATTGAAAGTGTCGCACTTTTGCATTTTTGGTTCACAAGCATGGGCTCACATTCCGACAGATAAGAGGAAGGCTTTGGAGACTCGAAGTGTTGAATGTATCTTTGTTGGATATCCTAACAGCATCAAGGAATATATATTTCTGAACTCTCACACTGAAAAGTTCCTTGTAACTTGAAGTGTGAAGTTTGAAGAAGAATCACTACATGATTTTTCAGCAGACCCTGCCAAGAAACCGCTTGTTGCCACTGAAGAGGAGGAGTATGAAACTTCTTCGAGCACTTCAAAGCAGACATCATAGAAGCCTCTTGGGTTTGATTCAAAGGATCAAGAGTAGGTCATGGCTGCTCCAACTTAGCTGCCAACTTGGGCAGAGAAAACCATGCAAGATGTGGGTGAACTAGTCGGTGATCCTACGGATGTGAGGACTAGATCATAGTTTTTTGGGGCTCCTCAAGCCCTAGCTACCACCGAACCATTTCTTCCCATATATTGCTATATGAAACTTGGTTGAAATCCACAGTCACACTCTGAGGCTGCTGGAAACCTGCTTGGGGAGGCTTCCATGGACGAAGAGTACTTTGCTCTCATGGAAAACAACACATGGGACTTGGTTCCACTTTCGAAAGGAAGAAAACTTGTTTGATGTCGATGGATCTATCAAACAAAGATTGCTATAGATGGTGAGATCAAAAAGTAAAAAGCTTGACTTGTTGCAAAAGGATACTCACAATTACATGGCATAGACTACACAAAGCATTTGCACTTGTTGCGAAAATGGACTCCATTCGACTAGTTTTAGCCATTGCTGCTTCTCGTAGATGGGAAGTTCATCACATGGATGTGAAGAGTGCATTTCTTCATGGAGATCTCAAGGAGAAGATATATATGGAGCATCCATAGGGGTCCATTTAGATATCGATTGATCCAGTTCAGAGGCAGAGGACCAAGCAAATTGAGATTCAAATGCATTACATCCACGAGCTGATCCGTGATCGAGTCATATCATTGCAGTACTGCCCCACTGAGCAGCAGTTTGTAGACATCTTCACCAAGTCTTTCACTGAAAAGAAATTTTCAGAACTGCGAGCTATGCTTGGAGTGGTGGAGACAGCTGAGTAGACCCTTTTGGCCACTTAACCCTTTTTTCCCTCTTTCTTCATTTTATGAGGATCTTTTATTTATTATACCTGAGTACCTAACATGGCATCTTGGCCAGGATTCAGTTTAGATAAGTGAGTTAGGATGAAGGGGGGGGTGTTGGATAAGAATCTAAACAAACTACAATTTATTTTAGCCTAAGTATCCTTGACTTAGCCACATGCACTAAAAATCATGTTCACACTTGGTTTTTGGTAAACTAGCTCGATGGAACAACTTTCCCTTGTTTTTTGCCTTTAAAGGCTTAATATTATGGAAATATTGGTCCAACCACTTTCCTAAACCATTAATACATCTAAGTTCATGTTCACACCTAATCACACCTCATCCACTTGAGTTATTTGAGGATTGGTGCCCCACATGAAGATTCCCCCTTAGATCAAGGGTTTTGGTCCCCCAGACCATTTTAACATGTTTTAAAGTTGCCTTCCTTGGGAAATGCACCCCTCCTCACGCTTTCCTCATGGCTGATAGTTGGCATAGGTTGTATTGAGTCATTGTTGCTATTTTAGGCCTCCCTTTAGCTTTTCTCAGCATTTTCTAGTTTTTTACTAGTTTTTTCCTAGTTTTCTAGATTCATCAATTTCTATATAACCACCTCCCTTTGGGATTAGAGGTTTGGTTGCTCATGTATTACTATTGTTCATTAATTTAATACATTTATTTTATGGAGCAAATTATTTCTCTCCTCTCTTGAATATCAGCAAATTACTTGTGTCTAATTTAACTAGAAACCTAGATCTATTGGAGTTTCTGCAGGAATTCTACATTGGCAACCCAATGCTTTGGGAAATGTTTGAGCAGGATATATTCTACCCCTTTGAAATCAATGGAAAATAGTGTACTAAACTAAAGACTCTCCCCCTGAGTCTATGCCTTCTCCAACCAACATAACTTCCTCAATAGACATCCAACCAACACATTTTCCATGCTCACTGCACCATGCCTATTTAGTGTACAACTCCTACATAACATTTTGATCTTGTGACATATCATAGAGATAACCATAAACATAGAGATGTAGCAGAAATAATACTTCATTTCATTAATGTAAAATATTGAAATTTGCTTACAAACAGTAATGGAAATAAACCAACTAGGGCGATTATAGCTTATCTCCGAGAAGAGATGTGGCGGCTACATGCCTCTAAACTATATTAAAATGAGGCTCAAAGGCCTATTTATTGTTGAGAAACAATGGAAAACCCTAAACATCCAAAAACCTAACCCTAGAAGATGAAACGCTAAACTGTGGGCCCTGTTTGGGTAAATTGGTACATCAACTTCTAGGGGTCGTAACTTTGGCATATTATCTCCATTTGACGCGCATAGTATCTCGTTAGAAAGATCTATCCAAGAACTATAAATTTGGGAAGAGAAATATTAGTCCATGGACCTATGTTGCTCCTAGTTTTCCCAAAAACGTCGTTTAGGGGCTCAAAATGGATTTGGAAGTTTAAGACCCGAAAAACTACTAAAAATAGTAAACTGTGCTACAATTAAGGAAATTGAAAAGCTAAAAGAAACAATGGTGGGGATCCGAGTGGACTTGGTGGGTGACCACCAATATCCAGCTGGATCATTCCTCCCCCTTTAGGAAGCAATGGTTCCCGTTGCATTGAGTTCCTCCATGAGATGAGGAAACTTCTACTGAACTTGGTCCTGGTGAGCCACTTGCCCTGGTGAAGGAGTTGGCTTGCTTTGACAACTCGATACAATTGGATATTCTATTGGAGAGTATGCTTGATCTGTGCATCCATGATCCAATCAGTTGGAGCTTGTTCCATGCAATCTAGATTTAACTCTGTGGGTGTGAGCTATTCTGCAATGTTGGATGCGTCTAGTAATGGTTGAAAGTATGGCCGAAGGTGGTCCACATTGAACACTGGGTGTAGGCCAAGGAATGGGAGAATGCTGAGCTCAAATGCATTGTCTCCCATAGCCTTGGTAATGGTGTAAGGACCATATCGGAGTGGTCTGAGTTTTCGATAGGCTCTGGCAAGATGTTCCTTTTGAAAATGCAACCAGACTTTGTCACCCACCTAAAAATTATGTGGCACTTGATGTTGATCATGTAGCTACTTGTACTTAGCATTTGATTTCTCTAGAATGTCATTGACCTACTGGCAAATATGTTGGATGTGCTCAATGAAGTTGTTTGCCTTATCTGTTTTGGACTGGACATGAGCCAAATCTGCATGAATAGCTGCAAATGGCATGGCCACATCAATGGGACATAGTGGCTAGAATCCCAAGCCCACCTAAAAAGGGTTGTGGCCAGTCGAGTTGTGGAGATCCCGGTTGTAGCTGTGCTGAACATAGGGGAGGCTCTCATCCCATGTGTGTGGATGCTTTGAGTTGTACATGCACAGAATGTGTATGATCATCCTGTTGACAACCTTTGTCTAGCCATCAGTTTGAGGATGGAAGGCTGTGGATTTAGTGAGTTTGGTGTCGAGCATTGACTAGAGACTGGACAAAAATGTACTGAGGAACTTGCTATCCTGATCTGAGATGATAGACTGTGGGATCCAAAGTGTACCCACACTCATTCAAAGAAGAGTTTAGCAGTGGCTTATGCTGTGATATTCTTCTTGTAGGCATCCATAATGGCCATCTTCGAGAACCTGTCGACAACCAACAAAACATAGTCATTTCCATGCTTAGTGGAAGGGAGGCTTGACATGTAATCCATGGAGATGGATTCCCAAGATCAACTAGGGGTAGGCAACGGGGTATAGAGGCCTTGCTTCTTGATGGTCAGTTTGGCAATGGCACAGGTAGTGCATGAGCTGATGTACTTCCCGACATCCTATCAAAGATTCAGCCAATAGAAATACTTCTACAGTACTGTCATCTTTTTCTCGACCCCAAAATGTCCAGCAGCCCGACTGTAGTGTGCTTCCCAAATCATCTTGGCACGTTCACTTGAAGGAACACAAAGGTGGCCCAGGTGGCATAACAGGGCATCCTGGAGGTGAAAATCTGGAACATGCTGGCCCTCCAAGAGTGTCTGGTATGTGTGGCCGAATTTTGGGTCACTTTTGTAGAGAAGTGGCCAATCAGAAGTCTCGTGCCCACAAGAGTTGAGCACAGTGGTTAACGCCATGATCGGTGGTTGACTGAGGCAATTTGCAACATTATTGGTGCTACCTTTCTTATACTTGATATTCAATTGGAACTTTGGTAGGTATGTGGACCACTTCTGATGGAAATCATTCTGTAATTTCCCATAGGTCTGTATCAACTACAGGGGTTGGTGGTCTATGTGGATGACTGTTTCCTTACCCAAAATGTAATGGTTCCATTGTCGGCAAGCCTCCACAATGGTATACATCTATTTTTCATAAGTGGGATACTTCCAGACTGTGTCTGAAAGTGTCTCACTGTGATATGCCACTGGATACTCGTGTTGAGTAAGGACTACCCCAATAGCATAGTCAGAGGCATCTGTCTCGACCTCAAATGGTTTTTGCAAGTCTGGTAATGCGAGCACTAGTGTCGTGTAGAGGCAATCTTTCAACTCTGTGAATGCCTTCTGTTGAGATTCAAACCAAAATGACTTTTCTTTCGCTCCTCCCTTAGTGACTTGACTCAAGGGGCAAGTGATATGAGAAAATCCCAACACAAACCTGCGGTAGAAGTTGGCAAGACCTAGAAAGCTGTGGAGCTCTATCAGAGTGGTTGGAGATGGCCAATCTCGAATGACTTAGATCTTGGATGGATCCACATGCACCCCTTGTTCATCAATAATGTATCCCAGATACTGAACCTGGGTCATGCCAAAAGTGCATTTCTCCAAATTGGCACATAGCTTGTGTTGCCGAAATGTTTGGAGAACTTGTCGGATGTGGTGGAGGTGCTCTTCCCAACTCTGGATGAAGATCAAGATGTCATCCAAGTATACCACTACAAATGAGTTGGTGAATGGCTGCAATATGTCATCCATTAGCCTCATGAATGTTGCAGGAGCATTCGTCAATCCAAAAGGCATAACCAACCATTCGAAAAGGCCCTCCTTGGCTTTGAAGGCAGTTTTCCACACATCGGGGGGTTCGATTGGTACCTAGTGATATCTTGACTTCAAATCGATCTTGCTAAAATATTTTGTCCCCTTTACTTGGTCCAAGAGGTCATCAATCCGTGGGACCAGGTACCTATTACGAACAATGATCTTGTTCAGTGCCCGATAGTCAATACATAGTCTCCAAGTCCCATCCTTCTTCTGTACCAACACGACCGAACTCCCACAGGGTGATGAACTTGGACAGATGTGACCTTTCTGTAGGAGCTCTTGAATCTGCCTCTTAATTTCATCATTCTCCATAATGGAGCACCGATAGATTGGTCCATTAGGAAGCGGCGCACATCGGGTCAGATTGATGGAGCGCTTGACCTGACAGTGCAGAGGAACCCCTACGGGGGAGGTGAAGATGTCCTTGTACTCCTCCACGACCTTGTCCATCTATAGTTGTTGTGTGGAGGGGCCCTGTCTAGAGGTCGTGGTCACCGTCTTCTTCTTTTTAGGTGTGGAGCTTGATTATCTTCTGTATTCAAAGGTCTCAGCCGAATTTATACCCCAAGAAGATTGTACACCCCTCCATGCACGGGGGACTTGTCCCTCCCGCGAGGGTTCGGGGGGGCTCGGGGGCCAGCGATCCCCGACGGGGGTTCGGGGGCAGCGCCCTTGAAGCTAAAAATAGATGTAAAATCGCCTTGTAAAAGTATAGTAATTTCTAGTCAATCTGGGTTGTTCATTAGGCGGATTATCTGACGGTAGAAGCTATGTTTAATTTAGGGTTTTTTTCCCTAGAAGGCAACCCCTCACTATATATGAGGGAATTGTATTTCGTCTATGTATCTCTGTATTCAGAGTGAGAAAAAGAGAGGATATTGAGAGCGAAGAGGGAGTTACAGCGGGTCTACTGTAGGTTGTATCTCTTCAGTTTGCTGGATAATATAATAAAAGAAGGACTGGCTGTTTCTCTGTGGACGTAGCCCAAACTAGGTGAACCACGTATATCTGTGTCTCTCTTGTTTTATGCGTTTTCCGTGTTTATATTTTTGCAATATTTTATGTGTTCCATTGCTTTGTAATATATAATTTTTTAACAATTGGTATCAGAGCCGAAGGTCTATTTGGCTGATAAACTCGCAGGGGAGAAGGGTTCTTGGTTCGAGTGGGAGCAATGGCGGAAGATGGTTGGTTTAGGGTCAAAAAATTCAATGTCCAAAATTACCAGCTATGGAAGATGCAGATGGAAGATTATCTATATCAGAGATATTTGTTCCTACCATTGAGCGAAAAGACAAAGAAGTTGATGAGTATAACAGACACAGAATGGGATAGTCTCGACAGAAAGGCACTTGGAACAACACAGCTATGCCTAGCGGCGTTGGTAGCATTTAATATTTCAAAGGAAATGAAAACAAAGGGTTTAATGTCGGAATTGGCCAAACTATATGAAAAACCATCAGCCTCAATAAGGTATTTCTTATGAAGCGTTTATTTAATATGAGGATGTCAGAAGGTGGATCTGTTGCAGACCATTTAAATGATTTTAATACAGTTACAAATCAGTTAAGTTCTGTAGGGTAAATCTTGATGATGAAGTTAGGGCTTTGTTATTTCTGTGCTCATTGCCAGAAAGTTGGAATAGCTTAGTTATGGCCATTAGTAACTTTGTCTCTAAATCTAGTACTTTAAAGTTTGATGATGTTGTCGGTGCAATCCTTAGCAAGGAAATGCGACGGAAAAGCTCCAACAATGTAAACTTTGAAACGGGAACTATAAACTCAACTCTGGCCAAAAAACCTCGAAAAAACACCAAAAACAGTGCTAAAAATGAAAAGTGTTGATGCTGGAATAACATCTTTTTTTTTTCTAGGGTAAATTTTCAACATGTTTTAAAAATGGCGGTGAAAACCAATTTTTTGTGCAAAAATTGTCCAAAAAACACCCTCAAAACGAAGTGTTGATGTTCGAATAACAATAATTTTTTTTTTTTCAATGGTCAATTTTGTGCAAAAAACATCCTCAGAACAAAAAGTGTTGATGCTGAGATAACAATTTTTTTTCCAAGGGTAAAATTTCAACACTTCGAAATAATAGCGTAAAATATTTTATCGTGACTCCAAAAAACATTAAAATTTCAAAAAAATAATGAAAATATAAAATAAAAAATAAAA